>PVHP010002374.1:0-90407 GCA_004024765.1 Zapus hudsonius
ACAGTATTATTGCCATTTTGAAAGGAAACAGTAAAAACTCGTGTAGAGAAAACATGGCGACCCTGTGTCCCCAACCACACTGGAAAGAACTAATCATTGATGCTTGAAATAGTATGCGGAGGAAGACCTACTGTACGTATGTTCCCTGCTTTTGAACCATTCTGCCACAGTGCTTTTTACTGTACTAGCTGACTTGTGTTGGGGTCTGCCTGTGATGCCCCCACTAAAGTCAGGGTTGCATCACAGGCCTGTAATCATGTGTCCTCTGACATGAAAGGCCGTGTTGGACTGGAAATGCTACTAGTTGGCCCATCAGAACTCCATTGCACTCAGGCTTCTAACCCACAGCCTAAAATGCATGGCAGCTTTCCAGATTGGGAATTTTAAGAAACTGAGCAGGATCCCCTTATCAGCCCTCAGTGTGGAGGCTCAACCAAGAAGCGTATGTCCACCACGCGTGCTGGGGCGCTTACAGAACCTCAACTTGGAAAATGCTGCTGGTATTTGCATTGCGGGTGAACTGGATTTCTTTCCCCACGCTGATACTTTTGTGCTTAGAGTGATGGTTGGCATGTATTTGAAAGGTGCTAGGTTTGCCGATACTGGAATAGAAATCTTGTGCTGCACCCAACATCTGTTAATTGTTTAACAGCCTATACTTAATGTGAATAGCTGACGAGGGATAATGTAGCCATCAGGATACCGTAACTGTTAGGACTTTGTTTCTAATTGTATAAATTGTAATATTGAGCCATTAAAATATTCACTGTTGTGCTTTTAAGCAAAATGTCAATTAAAAATTAAAGTGAAATTCTAAAAAAAAAAAGAATTATTCAAGTTTGGTAGAAATAAATTTTCACACAATTAGGAAGAGTTACATTGATTTGAACAAAAACTTGCCATGCTGTCCTTCCCACTATTCTCCTAACTTAAATTTATGTAGCTATCTGCTCTTTCGTGCTCATATCCATTCCCATGTTTCTAAGTACTTCCATAAGTTAATCAGCTTTTAGTAAGAGACACTGGAATAGTAGATGGCCCAGTGTCTTCCACCTTGCATTGAGAAAGTCATCTCTTGATTATGTACTTGTCTTGCAGTTTACAGTGGTTAGTTAGGATTGAAGTGTAACAGCTTTGTTCTTTGTCAACATGTTCTTTATTTTTGTACAAAAGTGAAAAGGGCCCTTTACTGGACTGTATTCACGCTAGAAAAGAAAAAAAGCAGTGTCCAGGCCACAGGAGTGTTTCTTAAAGCTGTTGCTAAGACATGACCACCTTGTACTGATCAAAGCAAGTCACATGGTCTGCCCCACACTCAGAAGTAGATTCTTCCTACAGGGACTCTGAAGGTGGCCAGCATTGAACAGTGGTTTTCAGTGCTTCCCTGATGAGGCTTTACATCATGTTTTTATCATTCTTGGTGATTAAAATGTGTAGATGTATAGCTTTATCCACTCTAGACATGACATTTTCTTTTAAATCAAAAGGATTTTCTACAAGGAATCTGCCTGACCCCTGACTGTGAAGGAGTCATTTCTAAAATCATCATCTTCAGCAGTGGTGGTCAAGTCAAATGTGAAGTAAGTATTAAGTAAAGGAGAAACTTTATTAAATTATTAAAATGCCTACACCTTATAGCAACATGATTTAAATTTGTGGAAGTGTATGATTTGGATTTTGTCATTGAAAATACAGGAAATATTAGGATGTACATTATTGTAATGCAATCTCACATTAGGGGAAAGATTTTTTTTACATCTTAGTTTTACTGCTTTTGCTCTTTCTAATAATTTTGTTTTTTTTTAAACTCCCTCAAACTTTTGGTATTAGTGGGAGTGTGGGCTTTTAAAGGAAGAGTGCCTTATGGCATTATTTTAAATTTCATGACCTGGGGGGTGACAGGAGTGGCTAACTGTAATAACATTTATAGTTTATTAAATTTTCTGCTTGCTTATAATTTTTTAAAACTTCTTTCTAAAGTGTGTCTACTCTCTTGCTACTCTTTCCAGTAAATTCTTTTGTTAAAGCATTCTGGGCTTTTGTCTGGGTCAGGTCAGAGCATCCTCCCTGTTCTCTGTCAAAGGGAACACTGACTGCTTCTGGTGTACTTGTTACTGTGCTCTTGTGCTTTATGACATGCGAGTATGAGAAAAACTGTGGATGTCTTTGTTTTATTCAAGTTTGAACACAAGGTCATAAAAGAAAAGGTTCCTCCAAGGCCTATTCTGAAACAGAAGTGTTCTAGGTAAGACTTAACAATTAAGCACTATATATCTATTTAGTGTAGATTTCTAGATAATGCTGTTTAGAACTGTACACACATATATTCCAATAAGCAGTTGAAAATTATTTTTAAATTTTATTTATTTGAGAGAGTATGTGTGAGAGAGAAAGAGGCTGATAGAGAAAGAATGGGTACACCAGGGCCTCCAGCCACTGTAAATGAACTCCAGACAAATATGCATCTGGCTTTACATGGGTATTGGGGAACTGAACTTGCTTTGTAGGCATATGCCTTAATCACCAAAGTATCTCTCCATTCCCTGAAAATTATTTTTATAAATATTTAAAACTCTGAAAAGCTGGCCTAGAAGGCTTAATTAATAATCACTAGAACCAGAGTCATTTAGTGATTGCATTTATAAGTAAAGCTGTGACATTTCATATTGTGAGATTGCATGTTTGATTAACAGATTTGACATTGAGATAAAAAAATATGTACAGCTCAGTTGTTCGAAATTTAATTCCCAAAGCGTTTTTACTTCTCATCTCTGTTCAGCAAATCTTTTTTTTTTTTTTTTTTTTTTTCCTGTTTTTTCGAGGTAGAGTCTTGCTCCAACCCAGGCTGACCTGGATTCACTATGTAGTCTCAGGCTGGCCTTGAACTCACATTGATCCTCCTACCTCTATCTCCCAAGTGCTGGGATTAAAGAAAGGTGCACCACCATGCTCAGCCTTCTGTTCAGCAAACGTTTTGAACTAATAACTATTTCTTATCTTAAAATACCCAGTATACTGCCTCTTTGTATCTTTCTGTTCAGACCAAATAGCTCAAATTCTTTTTTCTTTTCTTTCCTGCTTCTTGTTTTGCATTCTAAAAACAATTCTTTTTTAGTTGTATCATCTGTGACAAAGAAATCGCAAAAGAAAAGATGAGCCGAATTATTTGCTGGAAAAAGTTAATTGTACCATTAGCCAAATTCCCATGTGTGTAGGTCATTCTTTGAAATGAGAGTTTACATATATATTCTTGCAAAATATTTTCTTCTATTCCTATGTATCCTGTGTAGTAATTTACATATATGGACCAACATCTGTACAGTTCTATACATTCCATCCCTAGGGGTCACTTAGTTACTGGATTGTTGCTTTCATAAATCAAGTACACTTGTTTTGTTTTATGTTAGAAGGTAGATTTTTATTAGAGGAAAATGTGTAATATATTGGTTGGAGAATAGTTTCTACAATGGGCAAAAGAAAATAGTTCATTGAGCTTATTACAGAGGTAAATTATCACTAATGTGTTTATCAGCCTGGAGAAGTTAAAATTGAAAGAAGACAAAAAATTGAAGAGAAAGATCCAAAAACAAGAGGCAAAAAAATTAGCACAAGAAAGAATGGAAGAAGATTTAAAAGAAACTAATCCACCCAAAAATGAAGAGCCAAAAGGTATGTATAAGTCTGAGGCCTATTAAGAATATTGCATACATGTTTAAAAATACAAATACGAATATTAATTTTATACGTTCCATATTGTTATGGAACTAAAATATGAATTTCAGTTAGCATTTCAATATTAACACTAAGACACAGATTTCACTTAGTATTGTACTAAATACTGCTCTCTATTAGCCAGGCATGATAGCTCATACTAATCCCAGCATTGGCTGAGGCAGGAGGATTGTCTCACATTGAAAGCCAGCCTATGCTACATACTAAGACCCTCTTTCAGAAAACAAACACAAGTGATTCTGCCTTCTGTGACTCCAGTCCCTCAAGTAGGAGTCGTAGCAGCAGTTCACGGAGGCGGGGGGGGGGGGGGGGGGGGGGGGGGGGGGGGGGGGGGGGGGGGGGGGGGGGGGGGGGGGGGGGGGATTTGCACCCTGCCTTGCAGCTCGTTTCCTCTTGGCTGAAGTAACTGATTGTTGCATGTTGAACAGGACACTGTGCTGTGTGGATTGACGTTCTGATATTTAGAACTCTAATTAGCTATTGATTTTTCGATATAATGTTGAATTCAAACAGAGGCAGTTATAAACAGTCCTGTAAAGATGCCTAGCTTCCATTAAGTCCTTCTCTTCATCACCTGGCCAGCATGGGACTGTCTCAAAGGGAATTTTACTACTCCTGTGTGTGGTTTTGAGTTTATGTTAGCTTTCCCCATGTTCTGCTGATGCGCTATGTTCCCAAAACAAACGAAATATTTTCTACTTTATTTTTCATCTATTTAATATGCTAATACTGTTCAAAAATGTCAATTAAAATTATCTTTCCTACTGAAAAAAATTTCAGTGGATGTGTTAACTTTGCATGTTTGTAGAGTAATCATAATGAATCTACAGTTAGGTGGTAAGGCAGGGTTGGGATTGTTAAGAAACTTTAATGTAAATAAGGCTTTAGGTGCTATTACCTGAAGGGTGGTGAAAAGAAGGGCATATTCACTATATTTTTGGTAGTACTAGTGATTGATAATGTGTACTTGGAAAGCACTCTACTACTGAGCTCCAACCCACCCTCTGATTTTTATTTAAATACTAATACTACATTGCCCAAGCTTATCCCGATAGCCGAGGTGGGCCTTGTAGTCAGAGAAGATGTGGAATTTGAGATCCTCCTCAAATACACCTGGTCCTAACAGGCCTCCGCCATCAGTTAGGCATCTCACTTTTCATGTTGGTTTGATGTGAACTTTCCTGTCCTTGCAGAGCTACTGCTAAAGGTATTCTAAAACTAAAATTTCTTGAGTTGTTTATATAAGTAAAAAATAAAAGTCAGTCATACTTAGAATAACTAAGTTTGCATCATTGCCAGTTAGTCCTATGTATCCCTTTAACCTTTGTCATTTATCCTTAGAAACTGTAGACAGTGTTCAGAGCTGTCAATTCCTTGATGACAGAATCCTGCAGTGCATAAAACAGTATGCTGACAAAATTAAATCTGGTATATTGAATACTTCCAAGCTTCTCAAGGAACTGCTTTCTTGGAAAGTTCTGAGCACTGAAGACTATACAACATGCTTTTCTAGTAAAAACTTCCTCAATGAAGCAGTGGACTATGTTATTCGTCACTTGATTCAAGAAAAGAACAGAGTAAAGACGAGAATATTTCTACATGTTCTGAGCGAGCTTAAAGAGGTGGAACCCAAATTAGCTACCTGGATCCAGAAACTTAATAGCTTTGGTATGTATCTTTATGTTCTAAAGTGCTGTCATTTAGAAGGATAATGCAGGATAACTCAGGTTGTTTCCATTTCAGCCTTATTATTTAACACTTTTTAAATGAACAACTAACTAAATATTTATGCAGTAAAATATGCTGTCCTCCCCATACACATATTTTGGTTATTTTTGGATAGCTTAGAATATGCTTTTTCAAAAGATTTAAATAAAAGAAAGGTCAGTTATTAAGAAATTCAGATTTATATTAAACTATTTGTGAATATGTAAACTATATCAGTACTGGATGTGATCATGCATAAATACCATATCCTGCAGTCTGTTGTCTGTAGAGTGCCGTCTGAGATTATTCAGTTTAGCTTCTGTGTTGAAAAGAAAAAAATAATCTTAAAAGTCAGATTCCTGGTATTGAACTTGACTGCTACAAATCACAGGATTAAAGCTGGGCATGGTGGTTCACACCTTTAATCCTAGCACTCAGGAGGCAGAGGTAGGAGGGTCGCCATGAGTTCGAGGCCAGCCTGAGACTACATAATGATTATCAGGTCAGCCTGGGCTAGAGCAAGACCCTACTTAGGGGGAAAAAAAAAATCATAGGATTGTACAGCTCTTTTAACCCTGTTGTGACTCCTGATTTGGCTGGGAGAAGAGAAGTTTAAGGAACCTTCTTCTCCCTCACATGCAGGCTCTTGGCCCAAGGCTATGCATGCAAGGACTTTATTTTTATTTTTTAAAAATATTTTATTTATTCATTTTTCAAGCAGAGAGAGAGAGAGAGAGAGAGAGAGAGAGCGAGAGAGAGCGCACCAGGGCCACCACCTTGTGGGTCTGGCTTATGTGGGTCCTGGGGAATTGAACCCAGGGCCTTAGGCATTGGAGGCAAGTGCCCTAACCGCTGAGCCATCTCTCCAGCCCATGCAAGGACTTTAGTAGGCATCTGCAGATACAGTGATTGTCTAACACTAGGTAAGGATGCTCTTGGTACCTATGAGGGCACTATTTAGCAAGGTAATCAAGAGAGTATCTAGCAGCTGTTAGATAAAAAAAACTAAAGGAGGGCCCATGGAAAAGAAAACAGTGTCTCTCAGTAGCAGACCAGAGAGTATAACCTGCCCCCAGCCACAGCCACCATGAAGTTAGGGTGGGTACAAGCCTGGCATAGTTGGAGAGCTAAACATCCTTGCTTTGCGTGGGTCTCTATGGGGTTTTGGTCCCAGAAAATTATGTTAAGTGATGATAAAATTGTCACTAGTGTTGACCTTGCAAGTGAATTACATTGTTACTGCTTTATTTAGAGAAAAGACTCACATGTAGAGTTCTGGATTGTGGTACATACACAAGCGCACCACCCACTATTCATTCTGGCAGATGGGTTTTTGAGGCTTACAGATGCTTCTGGCAAGAAAATGTGACTAAGTATTTTAAATTAAAAAAAATAGTTTTGTATTTATGAGAGAGAGAGAGAGAGAGAGAGAGAGAGAGAGAGAGAGAGAGAGAGAGAGAAAGGCAGGGGTGGGGGATGGGCATGCCAGGGCCTCTATCCACTGCAAATGGCACCTTGGCATCTGGGGAATCGAACCAGTGTCCTTAGGCTTAGCAGGCAAGTGCCTTAACTGCTCAGCCATCTCTCCAGCCCATGAATGAGTCTTTTGATGTAATCTGTATTTATTCTGAAGATTGATAAGTGTATATACATACTATTTTAAGTTGTGAGCTCATACTATTTTAAGTTGTGTGTGGTGGCGGTGCACGCTATCAGCCCCAGCACTTGGGAGGCAGAGGTAGGAGGATTGCTGTGAGTTCGAGTGAGACCCTACCTCAAAAAAAAAAAATTTCAAGTGTGTTGGTGCGTTGATTAGTGAAGTTCCTGTTCTTACCTTGATGTAAAACATTTACATTTATTTTAAGAAAAGCAAATATGGAATTTTACTTCTCATGTAAGTCTATACAGTAGAGTCATGTCATGTGTATGTTTAACATAGAGGCCAATCTATATGATCAGCAAAGGGTAGGTGGAGAGAAACAGGAATAGAACCTAAATGGGAGAATTAATATGCCACTACTGTTAGGGTCTGTCTGCATTCAGTATGTGTAGCATAGATCTGATCTGAGGCTAGAGAGAGAATGAAAACATCTCATCATTGGCAGTTCCCGTAGACCTTTAATTATAGGAGTGGTTTACATGGTCATAGATTCATTATTGGCTTTGAAGAGGCCAGTTCCTTAGGGCACGTGTCTTCTGTGAGCTAGTTCACCTGGAAGAACCAGCAGTCCAGGGTAATTCTGGTGTGCAGTCTCTGCTTCATTTGCTGACTTGTGAGCATAAAGCCTGTGTTAGAGGTGCTTACTAGCATGGTGGGAGTTGAGCAGATTCCCCTTTGCTTTGTGTTGTGTGTTAATGAGGAGTAAGGTACCACTGTCCTTTTAAGTGTAAGTGTATGGGTTAAAGACACCCTGTTTTCTGATTTGGAGAGAATAAAAGTAGGAATAGTGAAGGAGGGTGAGGCGCCATGATATTTTGGAGACCAAGAAACAGTTTTTAGAGATATAGAAAGAGGCTTTTATTTGGCATTTGAAAAGGTTTTACATATTGCTGATGTTTTGTTATGGAATACATGTAGAGAAACATTGTAAAATCTTGCTGCTCCATGAGCTAGTGAAAGCCATAAGTTAGTAAAAAAAAAAAATCCATATTTTAACTGAATTTAATGTTGTATTGTCATCTTCTAAGTATAATAAAGTATAGTAAAGATAACTAATTTGGCTCACCTTACTCAACTAATGAATAAGAATTATTTTAATTACCATGTAGCATTAAATGGTGTTTGTAAAATGCACAATAGCTTGACAAAGTTTGTTGTCAAGTATTTAAGTGGTTTCCCTGAAAATATAAGTAAACTGTAAATAGAATCAGTTTTTGTTTTTTTCTGTTTTTTGTTTTCTTTGATTGTTGGTTTGTTTTAATTGTTTGTTTGTTTGTTTTTTTAAGTTAAGGTCTCCAACTCAGGCTGACCTGGAATTCACTATGTAGTCTAGGGTGGCTTTGAACTCATGGCAATCCTCCTACCTCTGTCTCCTGGGTACTAGGATTAAAGGTGCAAACCACCACACCCAAGTAGAATCAGTTTTAAATACAGGATTTTACTAAAGTAATTTAAGTTTTTTCTCTGTGACTTGGGTGTGTTCTTATTTCAGGCTTAGATGCCACAGGACCTTTTTTTTCTCGCTATGGAACAGCTCTTAAGGAACTTGATTTCAGCATCATAACTTACCTCTGGAATGAAAAATATGGTCATAAACTGAACCCTATAGAAGGAAAGCAACTTGACTATTTCTGTGACCCAACGTCAATAAAGGAAGCACGTTGTTTAATATGGCTTCTGGAAGAACACAGAGACAAGTTCCCAGCCTTGCACAGTGCTTTAGATGAATTCTTTGATATAATGGGTACGTGAAACAAATTATATTATTATTGCAGTTGCATCCTTGTTGTTGGGACAAAACACCTGGGCAGAAATAGCTCATGGGAGGAAAGGATTTATTTCAGCATCATTGCATGGCTGAGTATCACATTTTACCATAGCAGCTGGCAGGAAGCAGCAAGGGAGTATGCTAGCTAGCAGTGACAAGCTCGGCTAATAAACCTCAAGATCTGCCCCAGTGACATACCTCCTCCTGCAGGGCTCCACCTCCCAAATTGCCACTAGTAGGGGATTGAGTATGAAGCTTTTTCACAAGTACATGAGGCTGTGGGGACATTTCACATTAAAAGCACCACACTTGTGTCTCAGCAGGAAATCTGTAAAAGGGCCTAGCTTATTTTTAAAAAATATATTATTATTGGGCTGGAGAAATGACTCTGTTTAAGGTGCTTTCCAGGGGAGCTTAGGAACCTGGGTTCAGTTCCTCAGTACCCACGTAAAGCCAGATGCACAAAGTAACCCATGCATCTGGAGTTCATTTGCAGAGGCATTGAATTAGTTCATTGACTAGAGGCCCTGGCACAGCCATTGTCTCTGTCTCTGTCTCTCTCTCCCTTTCTCTCTCCCTGCTTGCAAATAAATATATTTAATTTTTTAAAAAATTTTATTTATTTGTGAGAAAGTAAGGATAGGTGCACCTTGGCCTCTTACTACTGCAAATAAACTCCAGATGCATGTGCCACTTTGTGCATCTGGTTTTACATGGGCTTTGAGGAATGGAACCCAAGCTATTAGGCCTTACAGGAAAGCACCTTTAACCACTGAGCCATCTCTCCAGTCCAAGGACCTAGCTTACTTAAATACTTAATGAAGAAAATAGTAAAAATTTTTATGATATAACTGGTTTTGGGGGACATGGAGAAGATAATGATTGAAATTGTGACTTTTTAATGAGGAAAAATAAAAAAGTAAAAATGCTGAGAGCTTCAAAGGAAAGAGCCAGTAGTTTGATTCTCCTTGAGACAGGAAAGCTGAAATAGTCTGAGGGAGTCTATAGATGTGGAAGAGTAATTGGACAGGTGAATGTTGGGGCTTTGAAAAGTGTGGTGAAAATTCTGGAATGGCATGGATCAGTCTTGCAGAATAGCTCAACTAGAAGTTAATTCCAATAGCATCTCTTGGACCTTCATTTCTAAACCATAAAATGAAATGATTTGATCTGTTATCCTGTTTTATTTTAAAATTCTATTATTTTTAGATTCTAAGGTAATTTTAACTTATCTTTCATCCTATGTATCATTTTATGGTTATTGTTCTCTTCCTCCTTTCCCTAAGCATCAGCAATCTACTTTATGTGTTGTGAGGAGTTAGACTTAGAAGTTTCATGCTATTTGTTGTTAAGGCTTTAAGTATGATGTGAAAATGAAAACCATTGCGTTTTCTCAGACCTTCTGTTCTTCCTACAGACAGCCGATGTACTGTTCTAAGGAAACTAGACAGTGGTGAAATGCCGGTAAGCCACTCTGACCACTTAAGAGCCGACGTTCTAATTTATGTTAGCCAAAAGAGAAGAGGGGAGCCTGGCAGGTGTTTTATTTACATCATAGGAAGTGTTCTGGACCCAAATAGGAAAGGTGTCTGGATAATGTACTGTTACTACCATTCTTCCTCTGAGAATTGAGCACTAACCAGCAAATGCAGATGTGCAGGTTGTCTTCAGAAGGTTCCGTGGCTAGTAAATGTCACTTTAGAAAGCGGAGAGGATTGCACCTTTAATCCCAGCACTCAGAGGTAGGAGGATGGCCATGAGTTTGGGGCCACCCTGAGACTACATAGTGAATTCTAGGTCAGCCTGGGCTACAGTGAGACCCTACCTCGATAAACAAAGAACAACAACAGAAAGATGATGATGAGATAGATAGATGGATGGATAGACAGACGGACGGACGGATGGATGGATGAAAGGGGCTCATGGATTAAGAAAAATTATACTTTTTCCAGGAAGAACAACCAGGGGAACTTCATAGTGGGCTTGGTTCAGACCCACTTCAGAGTAGTTCTCCTGAGTAGGTTCTGGTCGCCTTTTAACCCTTTCTGGCAGGGTAGACATTTTTCAGTTGAGGAATATAATTAAGCAATGAAAAGAACAGCATTGTGGCTGTTTTCAAAGAGAAAAACGCTGTTTACTAGTTCAGGGTCAAATCAGTCTATACATGAAATTGTTTCTTAAACTGTTCTATCCGCTGTTGAGTATAACAGCACAGGTAGCATACCATGCAGGGAAACAGATTCAGAGTAAACTCTATCTGCCCCAGTGTCTTTCCAAGTGTAGAGTGTCTGGCTTGAAAGGAATAACATTAAAATGCTATTAAGTGTATAATCAGAATTACTTATAACCCCAATTAACTGCATGTAATAGTTCGGTTGAAAAGAATTTAAAAGTGTTAGGGCAATTTTAGTTGTAACAGTAGGTGTCATTAAATTTTGATCATAGCACTTGGGCTGATAAATCACTATATTATTATTTTAGTTAAACATCTGATGACTAGTTTATAAAGAAATACAGTTGATTTTTGTTGAGCTTTATGATTTTGCTGTCTTACTACTTATTGATATTTTTTTCTCTCTCAACTTTTTAGTTGAGTTCTACCAAAGTAAAAAACAAGAGCAAGAAAAAGAAGACAAAAGATTCAAAGGTATAGAATATTTTCTGTAATGACTCTTGCCTGAACTCTGCAAAATGACTGATTGGATGTATAAATTAGAAATAAGCAGTTCTTGTAATATTTTGAAACACTGCAAAGACTGGCTTCTTAGGTTTTAAAGATACTTTGAGGCTCCTACATTTTGAGGAAATTTTATGTTACATATAAGTAACTTCAAGGATTTTTTTGTTCTTCACATTTCCTAGATATTTCTGAGTGAAAACGTTGTCATGATATAAGATTTCATGAAGATGGCCATAGAGCAGAGTAGCCAAGAAGGCCCTGGGGCCAAGCAAGACTGTTTCTACCAGTTATCTGTGCTCTTGAACACGTGATCTGACTACTTCCTTGTGTTGTGAAAAATAGTGATTATAACTTCTCGAGTTGTGCTGGTAGATAGTACATGCTCAGTGATTATATCTCTTAGCTAAATTTTATGAGGAGGTAAGAAAGCAGAATATTAGTTTCTAGTATTCAGAGCTTTTATTGGAATCATTTCTGTTCAAATATTTATCTAAAATAGTCAAAAGTGATGAATTCCAATCATCTTAATGATTTTAGGGTTGATAGGACACTTTCCTTCTTTTCACATAAGACTTCACTCCAGGCCCAACAGAGATAAGTAGGGCATCATTTTAAGTCATCTGCTAAGTTGTTCATGACTCCAGCATAGAGGAGAGGGACAGAGGGAGACACACTGAAAAGGAGGGAGCACTTGTTAGAAGCAGCACCTTGGAAGTTCCATTGCATCTTTAGCTATATATCCTTAACGAAAATGCAAATTTAAGCTGGGTGACATGTAAAATTTTTAGAACAACAGGACTATCCCAGATGTTAATTTGACCCTATTTCTGTATATTAAAACTATTGTTGCTTGTGTTCCAATTTATACAAAAATTTCAATAGGTTTTTGAATCTCAGCAGTGGTAATTTTTTTTTTCCTTAGAATTTTAAGGTTGACTGTCATTGTCGTTTTTCTTTCTTCTAAACCAGCCAATGTTGGTGGGATCTGGAACAGCATCAGTAACGGCAAGCAGTGAGAATGTCCCTGCGGGTGAGGACCTCAGGTAAGCAGGGCTTTTCATGTTTGCTCCATTGTAACCCCAATGTGTTCATTTAGTAAGTCATCTTAATGTAATGTACTAGAAGTTTGGGTTTTTTTCTTTCTTTAACAACTTCTTTTTTTGGGGGGGTAGGGGTTTCAATGTAGGGTCTCACTTTAGCCCAGGCTGGCCTGGAATTCACTGTGGTCTCAGGGTGGCCCCAAACCCATGGCTATCCTCCTATCTCTGCCTCCCTAGTGCTGGGACTAAAAGCATGCACCTCCACATTTGGCTTAACTTTTCTTCTTAAACATTTACTTCCATTGTGACAATTCATCTTGATTGAACTAATGGTGTGACTTCTAGTCCTTAAGAACTTGTTCAAACTGTTAAAATCACAGGAACAAGAGTGGTAGAATAAGAAAAAATAATGGGGGAGTGGGAGTTGAATATGGTGAAAGTGTGTTATATACATATAGGATTATATCACAATAAAATCCATTAATCTGTACAATTAATATTCACTAATAAAAATATCCAAGAACTGGTAACTTTCATTAAGTATATGTTGATACCCTTACTATATGTAAGACAGTGGGACGATCTTAGTAAAAATACCTATATTTTACTTTTTGTCTTGTGGAGGGGAGAGGTGTAATGTAGGTGTGGTGTGGTGCATGTGTATAGTGTATGTCTGTGTACATGCCCTTGCATGTTATTTGTCATCCTTGTGCCCTGGTGTCCTCACCTGCAATTAGATATTCTTATCAAAAGTTTATTCACAATTTTTTTTTATTCAGTAGGCGCAACTCCGATTCTGTGGGCCCATTTGCAGTGCCTGATCATCTTCGGCAAGACGTAGAAGAATTTGAGGCTCTTTATGACCAGCACAGTAATGAATATGTCGTCCGTAATAAGAAGCTATGGGATATTAACCCAAAACAAAAATGTTCAACTCTATATGAGTAAGTAGGTTAACATTCCTATAACTATGGTTTTATGTTGAGGCTACCAGTTAAAGTTTTTAATAAGTTGTTTAATTTATGTCTTATCTATTGGTTCATAGCCTCTAGGGAAAAATAGTTTAGAACTTTTGTTACATAATTCACTAGTAGGGTCAGGGGAGGGAATTCACATTGTAATTGAGGATGTTTGATTTCTAAATTTAGAGTCCTTATTGTTACTGGTTGTCAGTGTGAGCTGCTAATATAGATAGTCTTGGTTTTTAAACTGTCTCTTGACAGGAGTGATGAGGATTTCTGCCATATAATCTTTTTAGTTTTTTGATTTCACTGTCCAGCCCAGGCTGGCCTTGAGCTTGTTATCTTATTTAGTAGGAGTTGGTGTACCATCTCTTTAGCCAAGGTCTTTTGATGTGAATCCCAAAGTTCATTTTCATGGTAAATTATCTTGGTGTCCTTATGTTAATGGTTTTGTTTAGCATTTCACAGTTCCAGAGATAAATTATGTAGCTTGGTGAATCTTACCTTTTACTGGAAGAAAAAAATAAAAGGTGTTATTATGACTATAACCTGTAATTGTTTAGCAAGGATAATAGTACAAATACAGAACCCTTTACCCTGCCTCGTACTAGAGACTTGACTTCCTAAAATGGATGTAATGAAAGAGAAACATTCTTTTCTTTTTAGGTAATTTTGGATGTGCGTTAATTTAGGGTTGTAAATATGAATGTGAAATTTAACTATCAAGTTTGAGGTGGATAAAAGAACCCAGTAAAGAGTTCAGAAACTGTAGGAAATATCTTGGCATTAATAAATAGTATACTAGGCCTTAGTTAAGAAAATTAAAATTGATTAGCATTAGTTCAATAAAAATGGTTTTAAAGCCGGGCGTGGTGGCGTACGCCTTTAATCCCAGCACTCGGGAGGCAGAGGTAGGAGGATTGCCGTGAATTCAAGGCTACCCTGA
Source organism: Zapus hudsonius (assembly GCA_004024765.1). Taxonomy (NCBI): domain Eukaryota; kingdom Metazoa; phylum Chordata; class Mammalia; order Rodentia; family Dipodidae; genus Zapus; species Zapus hudsonius. The sequence goes on from PVHP010002374.1 coordinate 14,496, forward strand.
GACTACATAGTGAATTCCAGGTCAGCCTGGACTAGAGTGAGACCCTACCTCAAAAAACCAAAAAAAAAAAAAAAAAAAAAAAGGTATTAAAATGTGCTGAGGGCTAAGCTATGTAAGGTAACTTCTGAAAATCCTTATTCACAGTGTGTTCATTTCCTCACTTCCATCATTCCTATTCCTAGTTAAACAATCCTAAATCCCTCTTCGGTTTTTTTTTTTTTTAATTGAAATGTCAAGCATTCTTTTCCAAAGAACTCCTGGATGACAGTTTTGAAACAGCTCCAAAATTAGATTGATTCTTTTTTCTTCCTTTGAGGCAAGGTCTCATGTTGCCCAGGCTTGTCACAAACTTGCCAGATGAGGATGGACTTTGAACTTCTGATCCTCTTGCTTTCACTTACCAGGTGCTGGGGATTACAGGCATGCAGTATCCTGGCCTAGGCTGTTACTTCTTTTGTGTGAGTGTGCACATGCTACAGTGCACATGTGGAGAGCAGAATTGTTAGAGATGCTCTCTAGAATGACAGGCTAGCTTTGGCATTCTCCTGATACACCTCCCATTGCTGTAGCCATTGGGATTACAGACATAAGCCCCACTTGCTTTCTACTGCTTTTCAAGTAGATCATGCCATTACGTAGTTGAAATTAATAAAATAACTTTTTGGACCTCTTTCTGGTTTAGATTAAGAGAAGGTAAAGGAGATGGGATGAAGCATTCTTGCCCATAAAACAGTACTTCTGCTGTCGGAAAATAAGCATATTTTTAATAAACGTGCAAATACTTCATTATAGTAGCTCATGTAAATGTCAATTTTTTTTCCAAGTTACTTCTCTCAGTTGTTGGAGGAACATGGGCCTTTGGACATGAGTAACAAGATGTTCTCTGAAGAATATGAGTTTTTCCCTGAAGAAACTCGACAAATACTAGAAAAAGCCGGAGGCTTAAAATCTTTTCTCCTGGCATGTCCTCGTTTTGTTGTGATTGACAACTGTATCGCTTTGAAAAAAGTTGCCTTAAGGCTAAAGAAAAAAAGAAAGAAGAAAAATATTAAAACTAAAGTTGAAGAAATTTCAAAAACAGGAGAGTACTTGCGAGTTAAGCTACCACTGAATCCAGCGGCTAGGGAATTTAAACCAGATGTAAAATCCAAACCAGCGTCTGACTTACTTTCCTCTCCAGCTGCTGAGGATGGGAAACCCAACGCTCTATCTGCTGAGGCTCTGCATCCAGCCTGTGAAGATGGGCAGCCCAGACTGGAATCTGACCATTCCTCCAGCCCAGTTCCTGAGGAGGGCAAGCCCTCAGAGGTCTCTTCTGATTCTCTTAAACCAGTCTGTGAGGACATGAATCACAAACAAGCCTCTCTTTCTCCTAAACCAGTTCCTGAGGATGTAAAGCCAACGTACTGGACTCAGTCACACCTGGTCACAGGATTCTGTACATATCTTCCATTTCAGGCATTTGACATCACCCAATCACAGCCAACATACATAAATATGTTACCAAGTTTATCCCAGTTCACCAGCATTTACACACCTTTGGCCAGCATCTCTCCTGAGCATGCCATCCAGAGATCTGTGCCAGCAGTACCGTCTTTTGTAGCCAGTGACAGGGCTGATCACAATGCTGCTGCATGCTTTGAGGGTCGCACTTTGAAAGCTGAAAGTGACCCTGGTACTCAGATTGCCCCTGAACCACAGACCCCACAGGACTCACTGGGAACATTTATAAAGTCCAAGAACAGTGAGGGTGATGCTGACGCAGCCCTGAGTGAGTCTGACAGCAGTGATAGGCACCGTGGCAGCAAAGGTGAAGTTGATCTGGAAAATGCCGATGCAATAACAAATATTCCCCATCCACAGGTTATTGCCATACAGGTAAGATTTAAAAAGAAAAAAGTCTTTTTATTTTAATGTCTTTTTAATACCAAAGCTAAATTTGCCTTTTCATTTTTCATTACCATTATATTTACTGAAAGCCTAGAAGTATTTGGCTTTATAATAGATACAAAAGCTATTTTCTTAAAAATATTTATGTATTTTTATTTTTTCGGTGGGGGGTTTCAAGGTAGAGTCTCTCTAGCCCAGGCTGACCTGGAATTCACTATGTAGTCTCAGGATGGCCTTGAACTCATGGCAATCCTCTACCTCTGGCTCCTGAGTGCTGGCACTAGAGGCTTACGCCACCATGCCCAACTTTTTTTGAAAATATTTTGTTGTTGTTGTTGCTTTTTTTTTTTTTTTTTGGTTTTTCAAGGTAGGATCTCACTCTAGTCCAGGCTGACCTGGAATTCCCTCTGTAGTTTCAGGGTGGCCTTGAACTCACGGTGATCCTCCTACCTCTGCCTCCCGAGTGCTGGGATTAAAGGTGTGCGCCACCACGCCTGGCTGAAAATATTTTTAATGTATTAAGTATTTAGATATTTTGTAGGGAATGACAGGTATTTTTGTCAGAATGAAATTTGGTTCTAGTAATTATTCACCTTTCACATCTCTATACTGGTGAGATATAAGGTAAAGGAGTGGAACCAAAACACCCCTTCATAATTAATAAAAGGAAGAGGATAGGAGGATGTGACTACCTCTCTAGGGAAGTCATGTGCTACCAGGGAAGCCTTCGCCACACCAGCTTATGCAGAAGTTTCAGAAAGATTGGATGGGAGGAGTTTGGGTGCTTGCTACCTCAGGACTCACTGAATGTGCTAGCCAACTTCCTAGAGAAAACCAGATGGAGTGGAATGGGGCTGGGAGTGTAACTCGGTGGTGGAGCATTCTTCTAGCATGCGTAAGTGCACGCACACACACATGGCCTGAAATGTAATCTGAATTAAAAAATAAGCCTTGGAAAAAATTGTGGACATGTTCTAAAATGCTGTTGCATGGTTAATTTATTTGACTATGGCAAGTGAGATAAATTAAGATAAATTGAGTTTTCAGAGGTTGCTTTGCTTTGCCTTACAGGTGTCTTGGAACATAATACATCAAGAAGTCAATACTGACCCATATGGTCCTTTTGAAACACAACAGGTGAGCCAGCATTTTGTTAAACTGTTTATAGATTGAATTTTCGCTAATTGCATGAGAATAATGAATTACAACTATTTTGGAGCCAGTTAATTCCATATGCAGTTATCATGGAATAAGCTTTGATATATAGCAAAAATTACTTTGTTTTGTTGAAATTTGAGAAAAGGAAAGAAAAGGGTTTTAACTTTTTATTGATAGCCTCCATACATATACACAATATACCATGGTCATAATCCCCTCCCACCATCCTTCCTAGAGAAAACCAGATGGAGTGGAATGGGCCTGGGAGTTGGTTAATTCAAAGCATATTGGCTTTGTTTTAACTGGTATAATGAGCACATATTCATTTGTAAGTAATATTATTTACATGAATGACATACATCAAAAGATACAAAGATCTTAATCATGTTAAAAATGATTCAACTAGGAAAATCTGTCAATATAATGTACTTTGTTAATATAACATAAAAGTTATTTAACCAACTCTAAAAAGGTAATGGATAAAATTCCAGTCCTTTTTTTTTTAACCAAAACTGGTAATTTCTCAGTTTGCTAGTTGCTGTTTTTGAAGGTAAAAGCTAAAGTCCTCCTCAAAGGTTAAGCATCATCATTAATATTCACAATCACCCTAGAGATATTAACTGAGAAAATTAGGAGAATAAATGAAGGCAAGAAAAAGGAGATGAAAATATCATTAAGAGTAATATTGTGTTCCAGAAAACCTAAGGTGATCCACTGGAAGTGTTTGACAAAATAATTCAGAAAGAAAATAAGTATTTTGCCATGTGCTAACAATAGCTAATTAGCATATCAGAAGAAATACCCATTTTTTAAAAAATATTTTATTTATTCATTTTCAAGCAGAGAGAGAGAGAGAGAGAGAGAGAGAGAGAGAGAGAGAGGACACCAGGGCCACCACCTTGTGGATCTGGCTTATGTGGGACCTGGGGAATTGAACCCGGGGCCTTAGGCACTGGAGGCAAGTGCCTTAACCGCTGAGCCATCACTCCAGCCCAGAAATACCCATTTTAATGGCCAAAAACCTACTTAAATCCATGTAAAGAAATCTAAATGCTATTGAAAGATACATAGAAGACTTAAATGAAGAGCTGTTCCATATTCTCAGGTAGGATGTACTAAAAAGATTGATTTTTCTTTTTCTTAATATTTTGATTTATCTATTTGCAAATGAAGAGAGATAGAAGAGAGAAAAACAGAGATCGGGCATGCCAGGGCCCTCCAGCCACTGCAAATGAGCTCTGGGTGTATGCGCCACTTTGTGCATCTGGCTTTATGTGGGTACTGGGAAAGCGAACCCAGGCTGTCAAGCTTTGCAAGCAAGTGTCTTTAACCTCTGTTGCAGTCAGCTTTCTAGTTGCTTCGCAGAAAGAACCCAAGCAAAAGCGGCTTGTGGAGGAATGGGTTTATTTGGCTTTCGGACTCCAGGGGAGACTCTATCCTGGCAGGGAAAACGATGGCATGAGCAGAGGGGTGGACATCACCTCTGCCACAGCACTGCAAACAGCGGCAGGAAGGTGTGCTAAATACTGGCAAGGGGGAGCTGGCTTATAAGCCCGTCCCAACAACATAGCTCTAGTGAGGTTCTAATTCCCGAATTGCCATCAGCTGAGGATCGATCTATCAGAACACATTCACCATGACAACCTCTGAGCCATCTCTCCAGCCCCATCATCATTTTTTTGAGATTTCACTAGCCTAGAACTCAGCAATTAGGTGCTATGGGCTGGTCAGTAAGCCCTAGGGATCCTCTTTTCTCTCCTTCCCCAACATCAGGATTAGAGGAATGCACCACCATGCCAGTGGTTCTCGAGATCAAACTCAGATCCTCATTCTCAAGCACTTTCCTGACTCTTCCTAACCTGAGGTGTAATGAACATTTTAAATTATTTATTACTTAGTGGGAGAGGCACATGCCACAGCAGGCATGTGGAAGTAAGAGGACCAATTTCAGGTACTTTCCTTCTACCTTGTTACTACTGTTCATTTCTCCATTCAGGAGCTTCTGGGAAAGTCCTGTTTGCCTTCATTAGATACACACTGTAGACACACTGGAATTACAGTACCTGCCACAGCTTGAGGCTTTTTATATGGAATCTGGGGATCAAACTCAGGCACTCAGGCTTCAGTGACAAATGCTTTATCCACTGAGTTATCTCCCCAGCCTAATATTCTTAACAGAAAGTTTCTGTAAATCAGTAAGAAAAGGAGTAACAGTCTGTCACAAAAATGAGAGTGGAAGAGAATACACAATCCACAGCAAAGGAAATGGAGATGATTTTTAGTTATATATAGAAAAACCCAATTCCACCAGAGGTAAGAAAACCTGTCATTTGCATTTTATTGATAGGTAGTAAGATGCAGTTTTCTGGAAAGGCGAGGTAGAATCGATTCTCTGCACTGAGATACATGTGTGGAGACTAGCTAGCAGGTCATTATACGAGTGGATGAAATCACGATGTTTCCATTTAACAGGGAAGTGGCTCTGAAACAATTGGGGTAGAATGGTTTACAAGGTGTAGTAGGAAGAGATCACGGGAGAACTTTGTGCTGCCGGCTGCTGTTTGAACAAGCAAATCCGTAGCTTTAGTCAGTGATAAAATTTATATAGCACCCTTTGATACTTTTAAATAAACATTACTGAAAATTATGAAAGATTAAAATTTGTTCATCCTACCCATGTTAATATTTTGATAACCATCCAAGGCCTTTTTACATTTACATATAATTAAGCAATTCTTTTTTTAAAGACAAGGTCACATACAAATTGTATTTTAAATCTACAGTCTTCTTTTAATATGTGGTGGTGATTTACTACTTGGCAAGCTATCTCTGCTCGCTAGTCTCCACACATATATCTGAGTACAAAGTGGCCTATGCACCTGAAATTTGTTTGCAGTGACATGAACCCCAGTGCACATGCACACACATGTTCAAATAAATCATTTTTAAAAAAAAATTAGTTCTTAATTTCAGGATTAATAATAGTCCAGGTGATTGCCGGCTTCTCAGCCAGTGAGGCTTGCATTTGAACCAAGTACTGCTATTTTATAAACTTGCTTCACATTACTAACCCTTGATTTCCTGATCCATTAGAAGAAAAAAATAATGTATTTCTGACAGAAATGTGGTGAAAATGAGTGCAATAATGTAGATTTGGCATGTAACTTCCTCCCTGTCTCTGGGTGATTCAGATTATAAAGTAGTCCATAATACCAGGTTGCAATTCATCGAGATCCTATTCCACGTTGAGAATGAAAGTGGAGGTGGTTGAGATCTAAACCATGAAGTGTTGCTGCGGCACATATCAAATTTGACCATTTATTATTTGTTCATAGACACATTAACTGGAGCCCTCTAAGGCATTTTGATTCTTGATTCCCTTCCCTTTTTACACTTGGAAGGTGCTCAGCTGCTGAGGGGGTTTGGGGAGACACTAGAGAAGTCAAAGATAGATGAGGTTTGTGCCTCTGGGGTAAATTTCTACAGAATGACTGCCACAGGGGGGCGCTCTTCTGCACTTGGATGAAGCTCACAGCATCCAGCACATGCTCTCTCTTCAGACACAAATATGTGATTGCCAACAGTCCTAGTTGAATGAGAGGTTTCTAAAAGCCCTTACATAATGTTTATTGTTTGCCAACATTTCACATTACACTATAATTTCTGTGGATTTTGTTCTGGTTTTAAACTGGGCTAAGAACTAGATAACTTAAAGCAATTCATTGATAATTTGTCTTTGTAAAATAATCAGCAACTTTCCATTTGAAAGACTTAAGACTAAGGCCAAAATGAGTATGGTCTACATGTGTTTAGAATAATGTGTAGTAATGTGCAACTTTTAACCTAATCAATAGTTCTTTTGTTTTGTTTTGTTTTTTGAGGTAGGGTCTCACTCTAGTCCAGGCTGACTTGGAAGTCACTATGTAGTCTCAGGGTAGCCTTGAACTCACGGTGATCCTCCTACCTCTGCCTCCTGAGTGCTGGCATTAAAGGCGTGCACCATGCCCAGCCCTAATCAATAGTTCTTGATTTTAATTATAGAGACTAATACTAAGTTCAGACTTTGATGTAATAGTGAACCCTCCTAAAGCAAATAAATAGTATAGATAGAAAAGTCTGGGGGCTGGAATGGTGGCTCAGTCAGTACAGAGCTTGCTGCACACGTGTGAAAACCCGAGTTTGGATCCATAAATGTGAGGAATGGTGGTGTGTGTCTGTAATCCCAACATTCAGGAGGCAGAGACTGATGGATCCTTGGGGGAAGATGGTTAACTAGCCAAATCACTGAGCTCTGGGTTCAGAGAGACACTCTGCCCCCCAGTAAGTAAGATGAAGAATAATCAAAGAAGGCACGGGATGTTGACCTCTAGCTTCATATGTACACACACGTGTACCAACACACATGCACCCATATCACACATGCATACATGCAAAAACAGTTCATTATGAATTTTAATAATAATTAATTACCTTTCCTGACATGGTCTCAGTGTAGCCCAGGCTGACCTGTAACACTCTGTGTCACCCAGTCTGTCCTTGAACTCACTTCATTCCTCCCACTTTAGCCTCCTGAATGCTGGAATTAAAGGTATGACATAACCACCACACCTGTGTAAAAATTGCATTTAAAAAAGAACTAGCTCATCTCAATGATATCTAGAAGTTTTTAATTCCTGAATTATTTGACATTTATCTTGTATATTTTCATCTTTTACTGTCTTTGTTTTATGTTAGGAGACAGTTCAAAACAAGAACATAAATAGACCTCTTAAACAATTTTAATAGTTGTTTATAACTCACTCCTAGGGGGACATTTCACAGATTGAAAAGGAGTACCAACTATTACAAGAGCAGCTTAAGGAAGCATGTGAGAATTATGAGCAGATGAAACTCAAGAGCTCAGAAGAGACCAGAGTCCTGGAAGAAAAGTTGAAGAGAAATGTAGAAGAAAACAAGGTAATCCTGTCTGAAACCTTCCTTAATTGCATGTGGCATAATTAGGAGCAGGCAAGTATAGCTGTGCTTGTAATCAACCAACTGAACTACACTAATGGATATACAAAGACTTCTTTCTGAGAATAGTTTCTTTGAAATTCCTCTGTTCAAGTGACAATGGTTCTTGCAGTGTTACAGAACCTTAACAAACTGTTTTTATGAAAAGGTTATAATCTGGGTTTTCATTTATGTGTTATTTAGCTTGCTTGACTAACTAAAGCTGTCTTCAGTGTTAAATTCCTGTCTGTGTTGAGAGGCAGTATCACATCAGAGCTTCCAAATGTGAGTCCTGGAGCCAGACTGGTGGGCTCAGATCCAGTCTGGGTTCTGTTCTAATAGCTGTAGTCTTGAGCACTTAGGTCACTGAATTTCTCTAAGTCTTAGTTGCTTATGTATAAAATTTGGGTAGTAATTGCCCATTTTATGGATTTGCTTCAACATTGTCAAGTACTTAGGAACTCCTAGTACATCATAGCACTTACTGCTTGCTATATTGCCACCATCATTGTGTTCTTCCAAAAGCAGCCTGAGAATCACTCATGGAGCCTGAGGTAAATTAGAACTATCTGCAGAGTGTCTGATTTGAACCTCTTGAGCTTGATTCTGTTAAGTGAGATGGCCCGTCAGCTGCACGGAGCTGGCTAGTGTAATGATAGCAGGAGCACGGCCATTGCATTAATGGGGCAATGGAAAAACAGATGGGAGGATATTAGAAATTACTGTTTTAAAAGGTAACAGAGAAATGAATCCATTTAAGCAGGGAGGAATTTGAGGAGTCTGAATTAACAGCTGCAATAATACATTAAATAGCAGAAAATTAGGTTAGTGGACCTTAATCAAGAACCTCATGTATTGAGATCAGATACACCCAAAAGAAAAGTGGTTCACTATGTAAACTCATGCTGGGTTCAAACTCACTACATAGCCCAGGCTGGCCTCCCATTCCACCTGCCTCTGCCTCTCTGGCTCCACTCCTGAGTGCTGGGATTATAGGCATGCATCACCACACCAGGCTGCTCCTGTTCATTGCCTGTGTATGTGTTTTATTTTCTGTGTTGTCGGGATCTGATGTCATGTGCCTGTACTCAAGAGCATCGTAAGTCCAGTTTTTAAAGGAGTAATTATTTAGTCCCTCAAATGATAGCCTTGTTAGACTTTCCAGATGAAATGTGTACCTGCTTCTTCTAAGGATAAATTGAGTTCCTTTGGTTGGTATCTACACAAGAACAGATGGGGTTTAGCTGTGGTCATTTTTATTTTATGTGTGTATATGTTTATGTATGTGTAGGGGGGTGCATGAGTGTCATAGCACATGTTTGGAGGTCAGAGGACCACCTGGGGGGAGTGGTCCTTACCTTCCACCTTATTTGAGAAAGGGTCTCTCGTTTACCACTGTGAACACCAAACTAGCTGGCCTGCGAGCTTCAACATTTTGTTGATTCTGCTTCCCATTGCCAACGCACATTGGCATTGCAGATGTGTGCACCTGCCTCTGGCTTTATGCGGGTTCTGGGAATCCAGACTCCAGTGGTCTGGCTTACACAGAATGTACTTAACCACTGAGCCATCTCCTCAGCACTGTGGCCATTTCTTTATTAATCATAAGGAAGCTGTGTCATTTCATTAAAGGGTGGTTAATACAAACAGGAGATGGACTCATGTAACATTTTCACTGGTTAAGCTGTGTGTGTGGGTGTGGGTGTATTCCTTCAACTACCTGGTTGTCTTCTTCGGGCTCTCCTGCCCTAGCATAACCTTGTGGTTGCACATAATCTCCCTTTCAGAGAGCTGAATCCAAGGTGAGATCAGTGGCTCAAAGTAGAAACAAAGCTGGCTTGGCTGCTAGTGACAAAGCAGGCGAGCTGACATTGGCCCTGGAAATAGAACTGGGCTTGTGGCAGTACAGTGCTGACTAGGCATATTCTGATATGTGGACCAGAGTCCTTCCTAGGCAAAGGACACCACCACACAACTGTTGTTGAACCTCTGCTGCTTTAGAAAGATGAGCCTGTGCATTCCATGGCCATCACTCATCCACCCCTGCCTGCAGGAAGACTCAGAAGTCCTAAGGGAACAGGCTGGTTAGCAAGTCTGCCTCTCAGGAACACCAGCGACCTTGGTGTTCAAGGCTGAGAGGAAGAAATGGCCCTCAGTCCATACTGCTTTTAACTCAGAGGCCATGACTTCCTAATGGGTCTATGTAGATTTACTCTGGGTACATCGTTTTTTCTGAGGAACGCCCTTGCTTGAGACCTAGTCATGTTCTGAGCCTAAGCAGGAAGTTCAGGGAGCTTGACAGGAAGTAAAAAAATTCCCCTAGAGAAAATAGGAAGTGGAATTTCACACTAGAGAATGCTCTTACTTGTTTCTTTTTAATAGTGCCCAGATTCTTTGATGTATACTTATTATAGATATTGGTATAGATGATGTTTTGCTTATAAGCAACTGGTATTATTTATAAATGTGTCCTTCTCAAATACCTTGCACTCACTGGGTAAGTGATGTTTCAAAAAGGACATAAGATTTTCCAAGCATTTATAAGTTCAGACATCTCAACATGTCAACAGTAATTGTATAAAGAAGCTGACTGACATTGAGCCAGGAGAGGGGAACTTTCTCTTTGTGGCACTGCCTGAGGTCCTGGCAGTATTCAACCCAAATGCCTTTAATGAGTAGCCAGAAGCATTACATTTATGTTTTCAAAGGCAAACAAAACTACTGGACTTGTCACTAAAACATATATGCAGGAAACTACCTAGGCTGAAGAGTAAAATGTGAAGGGGTCTGCTGATGTGGTTCTTACAACACCGCGCTTTCATCAGGTACTTAGGGTGTGGCTGTGTTGTGTAACCATATCCTGGGGGCAACCTGGTGCCAACCCATACCATACCTGTTCATTCCCTGAACTCAAGTCATTGCAGAAACAAAGATAGTCACAATTCTTTCTGGTATATATTTGTGTTCTCTCTCTTTCTCTCTCTCTCTCTCTCTCTCTCTCTCTCTCTCCCTCCCTCCCTCCCTCCCTTCCCTCCCTTTTTTCTCCCCGTCTCTTTTCTAAAAGTAAATATTGCCATTTATTCTAATATGTTCTAAAATATTTTAGATCTCAAAGACAGAATTAGAGTGGTTCCTCCAAGATTTGGACAGAGAAATTAAAAAATGGCAACAAGAGAAAAAAGAAATCCAAGAAAGATTAAAAGCATTGAAGAAGAAAATTAAAAAAGTACAAAATGCCAGTGAAATGTAAGTAACAAGTAAAGGCAATAATTTTTGTTTTTTTAATACTGTGGGGGTTTTTGCTTTTATACTTAATTTCAAACTATATTAACTAAAAATTTTTATAGATACTGCTTTTGACTCATTTTTGAAATTATTAATTCTTTTACCCAAAACTTATTAAACAAATAAATTTTATTAAATATTTTATTTGTTTGCAAACAGATATATATGAAGAGAGAGAGAAAATGGGCACACCAGCACCTCTAGCCACTGCAAATAAACTCCAGATGCATGTACCACTTTGTGCATCTGGCTTACATGGGTACAGGGGAATTGAACCCTGGTAGTTAGGCATTGGAAGCAAGTACCTTAACCACTGAGCCATCTCTCCAGCTCTCAAAACTTTTTTTTTTTTTTTTTTGTCTTTTCGAGGTAGGGTCTCGCTCTAGTCCAGGCTGACCTGAATTCACTATGTAGTCTCAGGGTGGCCTTGAACTCACAGCAATCCTCCTACCTCTGCCTCTGGAGTGCTGGGATTAAAGGCGTGTGCCACCACGCCCAGCTTTCAAAACAAAAAAAAGAAAATGAATGAATGAATAAAATATTTTTTTAAAAAACTTTTTTAAACCTACCATGTTTACAGATTTACAGATAAATTGTATAAAAGTAGGAGAGGCCTGGAACTGAGAATCACACAAACCCAATTGCCTTTAAAACTGAACATCACTGTGAACATTACCTTTGACCTTTTTCCATATTGATAATTAAGGGGCTAAGTCTAGATCCAATGTTGTTCCCAGCACTAAGATTCTGTGATAATTATCTCATTTATACTTAACTGTCATTCTGAATCTTCAATCAGAGTTTTCTATACCTGCAGGTAGATTCCTGGGCCTAACTGTTAAGAGGAGTCAGGTGTGTTTTAAAAATCCTCTGTGATTCCTCATGTTTTCTTCTGCTCTATAACAAAACATCCGAGCTCCAGCATGGCAGCTGTTTACCTGGCTCAGGACCATGCCGTCTGGGCCAAGAGTACACCTGAGCATGATTTTGCTATTATAGTCATCCCATGCGTGTCTCTGTTCAGCTGCACTTGGTCTCAGCTGGGGAACTCACTTTCCCTCTTTCTTTAGAGTGCCAGGTTTTTCCCTTTCCTTGTAGCTTCTCTATTAAGACTTTTGTTAACATTAGGTATGTCCACTCTGTAGACCACATGGTGTCCCAAACACATTTGTAGATGACTATCATGTTGCAATGTCAAGATTAGGCACTTAATATCTTTCCATGTAGTCTCTAGCATGGTAGCCAGCCTTCTCTGATGACTAAGGACTCCCATGGGTACAGGGGTGTAAACTACCTGTCAAGACTGCTAAAGGTTCAGGCCCAGAACTATCTCAGCATGGCTTCTGCCATGGTTTGTTGCTTAAGCAAGTTTTGGGATTCAAGGGCATGAAGGTGTTCACTTTCTCAAGCTTTTTCTGTGCTGGGTGCCATAGGAGCAGATGTCTTCTTATGAATTTTGCTAGCATTACACATAGTTGTTAGCTACATAATTAAATGAGATAGAAACCATTGCTCTAGAATTTCTATTCCATATGTCATACCGCCCCCCTTTTTATCCTTGGTCAGGGTACATCTCACTATGTCACCCAAGCTGGACGCAAACTTGATTCCCTGCTTCAGACGCCTTAGTAGTTGAATTTCAAGCACATGCTGCAAACCTGGCTTGCTGTATCATTTTGATTATATATAAAGTGGTTTCATTAGTAGAACTTATTTATGGAAACTATAGTGAATATTGCTCTAAAAAACAAAACAAGCCAGGCGTGGTGGTGCACGCCTTTAATCCCAGTACTCAGGAGGCAGAGGTAGGAGGATCACCATGAGTTCAAAGCCACCCTGAGACTACACAGTGAATTCCAGGTCAGCCTGGGCTAGAGTGAGACCCTACCTTGAAAAACAAAACAAAAAACAATCAAACAAACAAAAAACATGGCAGAAGTGATACTTGGACCTTTAGTAGTAGAATTCAAGAAAGGCTTTTATGGGAGCCAGGAAGATTGCTTATAAGGCACTTGCCTGCAAAGCCTAATGACCTGAGTTCAATTCCCAGGTACCCTCATAAGGCCAGACGCACAAGGTGATGCAAGTACCTGGAGTTCATTTGCAGTGGCTAGAGGCCTTGGTGCACCCATTCTCTCTCTCTCTCTCTCTCTCTCTCTGTGTGTCTGTGTGTCTGTATGTCTCTCTGCTTGCAAATAATAAAAATATTTTTAAAAAAGAAATGCTTTTATGGATGTTGATGCAGTTTACTGGGTGGAGTTATACTGAAAGAATCTAAAAGTTAGCCGGGCGTGGTGGCGCACGCCTTTAATCCCAGCACTCGGGAGGCAGAGGTAGGAGGATCGCTGTGAGTTCGAGGCCACCCTGAGACTACAGAGTGAATTCCAGGTCAGCCTGGACTAGAGCGAGATCCTACCTCGAAAAAAAAAAGAAAAAAAAAAGAATCTAAAAGTTAATTAAACTTTTATGACTGCTTTTATAGGTCTGTGCAGAAAAATGATGGAATGGATAAGGAATGTGGATTACATCTGGATCAGTCACTTGGAATCAGGTATGTTAAACTTTAATTTATTTTTAATATCTACTTATACTTTTACAACCAGAAACACAGTCATGTCTAGACTTTTAAACATACAATTGCTTATCTGTTTCTCAATTTTATTTCTATTTTCTCTGCTTTTATTTCATTTAAACCTGAGAAAATATATACATTCAACTAAATCATTTTCATTTTACCAGGCTTCTGCTTTTCTATCCCATTGTCAGTATATAAAATCTCACAGATTGATTGCTTTCAGCTACTCCTTTTATTTTTTTGAATTAACTGGAAACTAAAATTATATTTGAAAAACTTTTCTTTTGAGCTGCTCAGCATTAGAAGTGGGTTCTATCCCAGCATCAACAAACAAGCAGAAATAATTTCTGTGTTACTTGAAATGAAATTTAGTCTCAACTAAAGAATGGTGGATTGTTGCTCTACAGTTATTTGATTTGCTAAAGAGCTTTTAATATGAACCTATAAAAAGTTTCCTTTTAATTTTTAATAGACATAATGTTTTCACGTATGATACCCTGTTATCTCTTGTAAACAGTTGTATTTTGCTTTTTCTCATTTAATTTTGTTTCATGCATATTTCCATTCCTATCATGAGCCATAGCTTCCTTTTTTATCACTTAATTTCATTCCCCTATCTTAGATGTCAGAGAAGTATGGCCAGGATGGAAGTGGATGTAATTGTGTCAAGCAACATAAGATTCAGAAGCATATAATCATGTTTTTCTCGTGTGCAGATCGTAGATTGTAGTCTGTGTATATGTGCTCATGCCACTGAAACTAGAAAGGGGAGCATGAGAGGAAGAAAAGAGAGCTTAGGAGGGGCAAGGAAGCAGAACATACTTCTCAAGCGTTAAGCTGTTGAGGGACAAGGAGGCCAGCAGGAAGAGAGCAAGAGGACAGGATTGGGGAGCGGGAGAAAAGCGTCATCCAAAGCAAAGGCTGTATGAAATGGCATAATGAAACTCATTACTTTGCTAATTTTAAAAATTATTTTTTAAAACTATGCCTATAGCTGACTGTGGTGGTGCGTACACCTTTAATCCCAGCAATTGGGAGACAGGTAGGTGGATCTGTATAAGTTCCAGGTCACCTGGGCTACAGTGAGACCCTACCTCGAGTAAAAAAAAAGTGTGACCATGAACACTACAGATGGCTTTTTTTTTTCTTGGATCATTTCCTCATATTTCAAAAGGGAATTTCTGACTCCAAAGATGAAATATGTCTAATAAAATTAATCAGTATCACCAGATTGTACTCCACTACACACATAAAGCCAGGGAACTGTGCAGTGCCCTCACCTGGTCCTTGGCATTTCCACTACATCCTTTCATTTCTTCCTTTGATGGCTTGTAAAGTGCAGGAAGCACCTGAGCCTCTGCTGTATGGTACAGTATGAGGCAGGAAGTTGATCCAGAAGATGGGATATGATTTCAAAGCCAACCTAGTCAGAAGCCTTTGTGATCTCACTGGCTGGATTTGTTTTCAAGTCTTTTTTTCCTTTTAACATTTTCAGTAATACACTTAATGAGAAAATGAAAACAGAAGAGTGTATAAAGAAAGGAAAAGAACATTATGAAGAGAGTCATCAAAGAGCTGTGGCTGCAGAGGTGAGTCCAAGATACCTGGTAACTGGCAGAGGGTCATTTGTTTAATTATGTATTAGGTATGATGATGTTACTAGGAAGTGGGCAAGGGACAGTGCTAACTGTCCATAAAATTCCCATTCTTTTTCCTTGACTATGCTGTTTATAATCTTAAATTATTCATGTGCATATGTGGTACTAAGGATTAAACCCAGGGCTTCACAAATGCTAGACAAGTGTGCTACTGAGCTGTATTCTCAGCCCTAAATGTTTATGCTTGAAGTACCACATTTTATAACCCCTCTTCCTTAATCGACATCTTCATATTTAATCAAGCAATGTACCATAAAGTAAACAACCATAAAATGTATTTGCTAATCCTGAAAAACAAATGAAATAATATACTTACTAACAATGTATTCCCAGGGCTGGAGAAACAGCTCAGTGTTTAAGGCACTTGCTTACAAACCCTGACAGCCTGGGTTCGATTTCCCAGTACCCACTTGAAGCCAGATACACAAAGTGGTGAATGCATTTGGAGTTTGTTTGTGCCCATTTCTCTCTGCCTCTCTTCCTCCCTCCCTCTTCCTTTCTCCCTCTCACTTTCTCTCTCCTTGCAAATAAAAATATTTAAAATAGGGCTGGAGAGATGGCTCAGCGGTTAAGGTACTTGCCTCCAGTGCCTAAGGCCCCGGGTTCAATTCCCCAGGATCCACATAAGTCAGACCCACAAGGTGGTAGCCCTGGTGCGTGCTCTCTCTCTCTCTCTCTCTCTCTCTCTCTCTCTCTCTCTCTCTCTCTCTCTCTCCTCTCTCTATCTCTCTGCTTGAAAATGAATAAATAAAATTTAAAATAAACACACACAGAGACACACTTCTGGCCAGGCACATACTTTAATCCCAGTACTTGGGAAGCTGGGGTGGGAGGATTATTGTGAGGTCAAAGCCAGCCTGTCTATAATGAGACCCTTCCTCAAAATAAAAGGGGAGGGGCTGGAGAGATGGCTCAGCAGTTAAGGCACTTGCCTGCAAAGCCTGAAGGCCTGGGTTCAATTCCCTAGTACCCACATAAGCCAGATACACAAAGTGACGCATGCATCTGAAGTCCATTTGCATTAGCTGAAGGTCCTGGTGTGTCCATTTTCTCTTGTCTGTCTCTCCTCTATCTCTCTTACTTACAAATGAATAAAAATAAATTTTAAAAAATCTGTGCTCCTAATTGGGATGATGATCTATACCCATAATCCTAGATGTCCCTAAGAAGCAGAGATGGAAGAACCATAAGTTTGAAGCTAGCCTGTTCCCCCCAAAAAAATCATTGTAAAAAGCAGATATGTGTGTGATTATATATGTGTGCAGATGTACTCCTCCCTCCCCCTTGAAGAGTATAAACCAGTGTTGGTATATGATTTGAGAAATATTGATACAAAGGTGAAAATGAGCTGAGCCAGGTGTCGTGGCACATGACTTTAATCCCAGCTCTTGGGAGGCTGAGGTAGGAGGGTCGAGTTCAAGGCCAGCCTGAGACTACAGAATTCCAGGTCAGCCTGGGCTAGAGCAAGAACCTACCTCAAAAAAAAAAGTGAAAATGGTGAAAAATGATACTTGGCTTTATTTTCTTTAGTTTCTAGAACACGATCGTCTGTTTTTCTAGCTGAAAAATGATATTATTGGTATTTGTGTCTAATGGTTCTAAAGGATTAACTAGCCACATCTGCAAATGATAGCCTTCTCAGTTAAATATCGGCCATGAGTGCTTCTGAGAGCAGGAGGGAGGAAGCTGAGGTGTGATACTGTGTGGACCCTCACAGTGTCAATGTTCCTTAGCTTGTTTAGTTCATGTTTTCTACCATTTGACAAGCATTTGCCTAGAATGATCCTGTCAAAGTTACTGATACCTGGATTTAAATAAGCAGTGTATATTTCTTACAGTGGTTCTCAAAAACATGGCCAGTTGGTTTGTAAGAAAAGTTTTGAAATCATGCCTCAGAGGCTTTTGCTATTAGTGTAAGAAAGTGCAGCCTTCAGGGTTATTCAGCAACTTACTCCACTTGGACAAGAGGATGGATGATGCACTCCCTGTATGCACAGTTTCCCTGGCTCTGCTTGTGTATGGCGTAAGCAGAAAGCCATGTACACTGTTTGATATCTGCAAAAAAACTTCAATAAAGTAAGTGATTTCAGTGCCAGTTTCTCAGTCTGCTTTCAACTCCCAAACTTCCTTTTGTATTTCCTGATGATGTTCCAGTCGAATCCCGTTCTGATGGTGCTGTCATCATGTCCGTCATTTAAGGAGAAGCTGGAGAGTGGTTTGCAATGTGTGTACTTGAACTCTTGAAATAGTTTTAGGTTTTTACTATAAAGTAGTTGAGCATTCTCTCATGTACTGACAGGTGTCTGTGCTTGAGAACTGGAAGGAGAGAGAAGTGTGGAAGTTACAGGGGATGGCGTCACAAGCAGAAGCCTGTCTTAACAACCTCAAGCTCACGAGCAGGTGCTGTGTCCCTTCCATGTACCCAGCATGGCATCTTGGAAATAGTGAGACACACTTGAGAAGGCCTTTTAAAAAAAATATTAGGCCGGGCGTGGTGGCGCACGTCTTTAATCCCAGCACTCGGGAGGCAGAGGTAGGAGGATCGCCTTGAGTTCAAGGCCACCCTGAGACTACAGAGTGAATTCCAGGTCAGCCTGGGCTAGAGTGAGACCCTACTTCAAAAAACAAAAACAAACAAACAAAAAAAAAATATTAGGTGGCTGGAGAGATGGCTTAGCAGTTAAGGGGTTTGCCTGTAAATGCAGAAGGACCTAAGTCTGATTCCCCAGTACCCTTGTAAAGCCAGGTGCTGCACAAGGTGGCACATGCATCTGGAGTTTGTTTGCAGTGGCAGGAGGCCCTGGGTCTCAAATAAATAAATAAAATGTTTTTTAAAAAAATATATTAGGACCCTTATGGGGAATGGTGGCTTATACTTGTAATCCCAGCACTCAGGAGGTGGAGGCAGGAGGATCACTGCAAGTTCTAGGCCAGCTAGGGTTCTATAGCAAAACCCTATCTCATAAAAGCAGGGAGGCAGAAGTAGGTTCAATGTGAGTTCAAGGCCAGCTATATAGAGTGAGCACTATATAGCACTATAGAGTGAGTTCCAGTTTGGCATGGGCTAGATTGAGGCCTACCTTCAGGGGGGATGGGTGGATTGTTTTATTTCATTTTTAATACTTTCAAAATTAATTCATGTTTGATTATAGAGAAATTTTAGAAAATGTTCTAAATAGAGATATAACTGGTTAATATTTTTAGATTAAGTTCATCAAGTATTTGGAAAAATAAATTTACACCCAGGTTGACAGTACTGGGGGTTTTCTCAGTTAGGACGCTGAGGTCAGTGGTTTTATTCTGCCAGGCTCTGCCCTTTAGTTCGTAGTAAGATGGAGGTTCAAGTTATTGCAGTGGTTTGAATGTTCCAGTCTTTTTTTTTTTTTAATGCAACAAAAAGCCATTAATAAATATCAACATGTTAAGTTAGGAATGGTCAAACTCAAATTTTAGAAAGAAATTACAATTCAGGAGAATATTTTCACTACCCCTCCGTTTTCGGGGTTTTGTTAATGTTTCTCTTTTAAGTATGCGTAATTTAAGATTTCCTACAATGTCTCTAGTGGCAAATTTGTAAGAGTCACGATTCTTTTTTTTTTTTTAATTAATTTATTTATTTTATTGTCCATAATGAGTTACATTATTTAGTTGGCAAACAATGAGTTGTTATCCCCAATTCCCCCATGCCCCTCTCCCCCTCCCCCATCCCAATCAGCTGGATAACCTCCTCCATTGGTCGTCTGGATCAGTCCTTGTGACAGGGGACCATGGATAGCCAAGAGGGGACCATGGATAGCCTAACAATTCTTTAAAAAATAAAAAAAAAATTATTGTGTTTTTAAATGCTTGTTTCTATATACTTAATGTGCTTTTAATTTTTCCAACTACATATTTGTATATGTATTTTTAGTGATTCTACAGCATATCTTGACTTGGAATCTGATGTAAATTCATGGGAGTTATTTCTTTCTAATGTTACAAAAGAAATTGAGAACATAAAGGTAAGTTATAGATAATTCTTTCAAAATATTCATGATGGTTTTAATTTTCAGAAAGCTAGTATCATACTTAAATCATTTCTTTTTTATTATTGATGGCAGTGTTTTTATTGAAATTAGTGTGAATTTTTCATGAAATTAATATTCTCTTAAGTAATTATCATGGGGCTAGGAATGTAGCTTAGTGGTAGAGTGCTTGCCTAGCATGCACAGGGCCCTGAGTTCAATCCCTAGCATCAAGAAAAAAAAGAGAAAGAAAAGAAATCATCTTGAACTCTGCCTTGATTGGTAATGCTCAGGAAGTTGTATTTGATGAAGCTGTCTGTCCAGCACTCTGACTAATGATATAAAAAGGAATTGTCTTGACACCTTGCAGTACACTTACGAACATTTATATTAGACAGAAAAAGTATTAATTGTAATTGTGATTCCTTTGGACTTTGTTAAAAAAAAAAAACTTCACATTTTCACTTCTACCCACAGTCGCAGTTTGAAGACCAAATTAAGGAGATTAAAAATGGTTCTCAGCTCAGTGAACTTCCTAAAATACAGATTTCTGAGCTTTCCTTTCCTGCCTGTAACACAGTAAGTCTGTCACGTCTCTCTCTGTGATAAGGACTTTTTTAATTGGCCACAGAGCTGTTAGTATTGTTTTCTGTGACTGGGGATGGGATGGGTGCTTCTATTATTGATGCTGCTTGTTTAACCTTTATATTATAAACATGAGCTCTGCATGAAGATAGGACTGAGACAGATTGTTGATGTATCTCCTTTCTTTGCTGGATGCTAGGGTGTTGTACCTTGGTTGTATTATGTATTCCAACATCTGAACAATGAACTATTAACTATTACCATCTGGGACTATAGTTATTTATAGATACTTGAGGGCATCAAGTACAGAATTAACACCACTGCACTACTCATTTGAGGTTTGTCCTGAATATTTTCAATAAAAGTGATTTTCAGGTCTTATGTTTTTATTTTAAAATGTACATCATAGTGCATTATTTGTATTTTGTAGAGTTTATAGAATGGCTAATCATAATAATCCTTTATTCTGCGATACAAAGAAGACGATCTGCGAATACAAACTGAAGGGTATTGGGCTAGAGCAGATCAGATTGTTTAAAAAGAGAGTTTAAAGCCGGGCGTGGTGGTGCACGCCTTTAATCCCAGCACTCAGGAGGCAGAGGTAGGAGGATTGCCTTGAGTTCAAGGCAGCCTGAGACTACATAGTGAATTCCAGGTCAGCGAGACCCTACCTCGAAAAACCAAAAATAAATAAATAAATAAATAAATAAATAAATAAATAAATAAATAAATAAATAAATAAATAAATAAATAAATAAACAAACACTGTTAAGAGCCAGTTTGAGATGAAATTCAGAATGTTTGGGAATGCCATTGAAATCCTGGTTCCTAAAGACAGGAGGCTGCTTTTCCAGTACCTGTTTTGAGCCTTACTGGGACTGTCTGCCAGCCTGGAATAGTATCCTGGAGCATTGTCTCTGCCTCCCCTTCTGGGTCCTTCTGTTGTGCACACTAGATGACCTCCGTCTAGCTGCTTAGCACCTAGATCAGCCTGCTCTTACATGTTTAAAGAGTGAGAAGGGTGGCCACCTTGATCCAAACTTCTTTTCCTCCATTGATCTGAAATAAGAAATGGGGTTAATTTTATTTATTTGTGCACGTGAGTATGGGTATGCCAGAGTTGCTTCCTGCTGCAAACAAATGCAGATACATGTGCCACTTTTTGAATCTGGCTTTATGTAACTGCTAGGGATTGAACCCAGGCTGGCAGGCTTTATAAGCACTGAGTGATCTTTTGACTTAGATCTACAAATCACTTCTCATTACATTTTCTACAAGTTCTTATGGCAGATAATGAAAAGAAAAATTTCTGAATCTTAATAGGATCTTTTACTACTAACTTACAATTTTAGTCTATGTAATTTCATAAATATTCAAAAGATTTTTATATTCAAAATCCTGGGAACTCTCAGTATATACCAGGAAGCATTCCTAAAAACCATTAATTTGTACTTCCTTTCTCCTGCATTCATTTGCTAGGTAATTAGATATGGGTAGGTCCCTCAAAGTGTTATGGGCTTGGGAAAAGATGGTTCTTAAACCCACAATTAATAAGGAAGAGTATATTGAGATTTTTTTCACAGCAAAATGGTATAGCAGCATTAACCAGGGCACTACCTTGATCTAGAGTTATAGGCTGTAGAAGATTCCCAACTGGAAGAAATCTCAAGAGAGGGAACAGGTGAAGGAATGGGAGAGGCGTGTTTGGGGAGGGGACGTTGATGCTTGGAGACTAGACGAAGCACTTGGAACTGTTCCTTCATCACTAGGACATCAGGTCCACAATTAGTGAAGACGAGCTTGAGGGGTGTGGAGATGGGCAGTGAAGGGCTGGATGAATTCCATTTGCCTAGTTATTAGGTGAGTGGGGGGAGGGAAGAGAACAGTGGGAGGAGTCTCTTAAGAAGAATGTTCTATCCTGGAGCAGCATGCTGTCCTGTGAAGAGGCCAGAGTGGATGAGGGGAAGGGCAGGCCAAGGAAACTGCTGAAGCTGGTTTTACACACATTTAGGTTGGGTTTCCCTAGGGTCAGCGAAGTGATGCGCAGATATGGACCTCAGAACAAAATATGCTAGACTGGAAACTTTAAAAAGTATTAATCTGGAGCTGGAGAGATTGCTCAGTGGTTAAAGCACTTGTCTGCAATGCCTGTGGACCCAGGTTCGGTTCCCTAGGGCCCATGTAAAGCCATATACACAAAATGGCACATGCATCTGGAGTTTGCCTAGAGGCCCTGGCACACCCATTCTCTCTCTCTGTCTCTCTTTCTCTGTCTCTCTCTCGCTTGCTCTCTCTTGCTCTCGCTCTGTCTCTCTGTCTCGCTCTCCTTCCAAATAAATAAATAAAATAAATTTTAAAACAAATATTTATTAATCTGCAGTGAGCACCATCACTGGGGCCCAAGAGAATGTGAGCTGACCTGGGTAAGGGTATCAGAGAAAAACTCCCAAGACACCAGGTGTATCCTCGCTTACTGCATAGTCAAGGGAGTAAGAAGTGTGGGGAGAGTTGAGCCCCAGGGCCAGCAAAGAGAACATGGAAGGACACATGTAGGGAAGGACATGGCCTGCACTTCTGGGTCTCCTGTGGCGTAGTGTGGTGGAGACAGCTTTCCAGAGTGTTGGGACATGGCAGTTCTGACCTGTCAGCCACATGTTTTGCTTGCAAAGGAGAAAGTTGTGATTAGGTGGAGGTTAAAGAAAGTCCCGTAGGTTGATACGTGTTCTCATTTTGGCAGGTTTTCTAATTTCACCAAAAAAAAAAAAAAGTCACTTAGAAGTCATTAATCTGCCTTTGTTCTAACAGTAAACAATTTGTGATAAGTGATCAGTGACTGAAAATTAATGAATCTTGGGCTGGAGAGATGGCTCAGCGGTTAAGGCACTTGCCTCCAGTGCCTAAGGCCCCGGGTTCAATTCCCCAGGACCCACATAAGCCAGACCCAGAAGGTGGGGGCCCTGGTGTGCTCTCTCTTTCTCTTTCTCTCTCTCCCTCTCCCTCTCTCTTTCTCCCCCCCCTCTCTCTCTCTCTGCTTGAAAATGAATCAATAAAATATATTTTTTAAAAAAGAAAATTAATGAATCTTATTCAGGCTTGATGTACACTTACTTCATCAGACATGCACAGTCTCTGTCTTCAGACAAGCCCTCTGTGATCCAGCTACTGTGGTATGTCCCTCACAGATTCATGCAAAGTCACCCTCTTCATCTTCAGACCACGAGGACCAAGAGTCTGTGACCCCTGCAAGCAGCGTGACAGGAGCAGCTCATAAGAATTCATGTGGACACCCTGCTGGTGATTGTCCACAGGAGGCTGCTGCACTGTCACCAGGGTCACCCACCTGTCAGGTGGAACTTGCTCAGCAGTCAGAGTTCAAGAACGCTGGCCAGGTGTCTCCATCAGAACAAAGCCGTGAGGCTGAGGAGAAACCTGTTCAGCCAGGACGTGCCTCTCAGTCAAGCCAGTCTCCAAAAACGCTGTCCAGCAATATCATTGAGCACCTTTCAGTGGTGTTCCCGTGTTACAGCAGGTATGAGCATGTTTGTGGCTGTTAAATACTTCATTGTACTGAGGGTTTCCTGGCTAGATAAAACCATTAGCCAGTTAGGGAGCTAACAATTGTTTTTCTCAGAAAAACAGCACTTTTTCTTGTTGCTTGTAAACATAGAGGTGTGGTGCTGGGCATTGAACCTAGGGCTTTGTGTTTGTTAGGCAAAAGCTCTAACACTGAGATATACTCCCATGCCTCAAAATAAATGTTTTAATTTGCCTATCAAGATTAAAAACAGTGACCACTGGGTGGCTGACGCTTTCCATAACTCATGGTGATTTACTAAGATTTTTTTAAAAATATTTTTTGTTTTTGTTTTTGTTTTTTAAATATTTAATTTATTCATTTTCAGGCAGAGAGATACAGAGAGAGAGAGAGAGAACCAGGGCCACCACCTTGTGGGTCTGGCTTATGTGGGTCCTGGGGAATTGAACCCAGGGCCTTAGGTTAAGAAGCAAGTGCCTTAACCACTGAGCCATCTCTCCAGCCCTTTACTAAGATTTTTATGAAATCAGTAAAACACTCCAACACCTCCTGTTATGGAATCAGTGAATGAACTGTAAAATGGTAATTCTTTATCATTTGGGAAAAGAATGTCACATACAACAAAGAAGGCAGAAGCAACTATACCTTGAAGATAAGAAGTTTGATTTGGTAGAGGTGTGAGGGTAAAAGATGAGATAAATTCCGTAGTGAATAGTGTGTGCACTTATCCCAGAGTCCAGGGAAGAGGATGAATTAGGCTGAGCATGGTTGCTAGTACTTGAGTAGTGTTTCTCTAGCCCTCTGCTCCCCACCCCACAGCTGCTGCCTGAGCAGTGTAAGCAGAGCTGAGGATCTGGGGCTAGCCATCTCAGAGGCCTGCCCATCGGAAAATGAGTGTCTTGTGTCTGCACACAGGCATGTTTTGTCCCATCTAAGTTTGGAAACACGGCAGGCCTTCTTAGTAGCACTTGTCATGCCAGTTTAAAAATACCAAATGGTAATTACAAGGAGGACTCTGCAAATAAAATTGCCTGTAGTCTTCATTAAACTTGTCAGTTGAAGAAATCAGAGATGTATCTAAATCTTCTGAAAGCTAGCAGTTGGGGTGTTAGTGGTACAAATCTCACCTCCTTGTTACTAGTGATGAAATTCTCATTGATGTAGTTGTGAAACATTCAGGCTTTGAACCTTACTGACTAGATTTTTTTCAAGGAAGGAAATCTACAAAATTAGTTTTTTCTTCTTGAATAAAAAGAAATTTCCTTGACTGTAAGTCAGAATAATGCTGTGCATACATAGTCATCCAGTGACTTAGATGAAACTATAATGTATCGAGGTCACAGCAAGGTTGGACATCCCAAGTGGATCTAACATCCAGTCTGTGGGCCACTTACACCCCAGGATAAAATCACATACACTTAACAACAGCAAGGAGTGCTATGAAAGTTGTTCTCCAGTTGGACTTTGTGGATGGCAGCTCCATGTTGCAGCCCATGGTCTACAAGATGGGCACCACTGGTAGCAGATGATACTGTTATTTTGATATTCTCTTGAAATACTTTGAAAGTTCCTGAAAATTTTATAACTCATCAGAAAGTGTGGTTCTCCCTTACAAGAGTTCTTTACATGTCTAGTTTGGTTTTTGGGTTACTGTTGGCACAAGTATTTCTTAACAGTGGAAAGCTTGACTTTCTGTTATCATTTATCACTCACTTTTCCCTTTCAGCACCGAGCTAGCTGTTTTTATTAAAAAAGTTCGAAACAAAAACAAGACTTTCTTCTCAGGATTAAGTATTGATGAAATTGTGGAAAGAGTGGCAGAACACATTGTAGATGAACAGAAGCAGAAAAAGGTATTTTCTCTCAGTGTAATAGTGTTCAGCATCACCTTTATTTATAAAATATGAGAATTTTTTAAAAACTTCAAACCCTAGTGTAAAGAGCAGTTTACTAGACAAAAGGTGGCAACTCTTGGTGACTCTTGCCCACTCACGTCTTAGCCCAATCCAGGAAAGGACAAGAAAACACCTAAGGCTCGCTCTGCTACTCCTGGGACCAAGTCTTCCCAGAGCCCATCTTCAGTGATTGTTGGACCATCATCCAAAACCAAAGGACAGAAAACAGATGATGTCTCTGTGAGTATTGTATGTATAAAACTAAATAGCTGGTTTTTGCTTTTCAATGAAAAACAAGAAGGAAACAGAATATTTAGCCCATGAATTACTTCCTTTCTTTTCCCTTGTAGACAAACTATTTAATCCTAAAATTGGAAACCAAATTTTGCTGTATTTGAACATACCCAATTAGCATGGCAGTGAATGGCTCTGATGAAAACCCAGGACCCAGCACAGGGCAGAGGCCCTGAAAACAGGTGACCACTCAGAATAGAATGTCCTGGGGAAGCAGAGCCTTTTCTCTCCTGCCCTCATATTGCTGCAGATGGTTAAATGTTGATTTCTTACATCAAGTGTATTATTTGGACTAGCTGGGGAAAATAATTTTTGAATAACTTTATTCTTTGTAGCCAGGGACTTCGGCGTTACTGACTGGGTTCTATCGCTCCCCACTACTGTGAGCCTGGCTGAGATCTGCTGCTCTTGCTGCTGCCGACTTAGTGATAGTGCAGGACGACTGGTCAGCAGTGGCTCAAGAAAGGACACACAGTGCTAAGGAGGGTTTCGCTGAAATGAGTAAATGTGCCTGAAATTTGACTTGCTGATTTAAGTCACTTGTTTTCCTTTTAGACAGTAAGAATTGTTTATAAAGAGCATATATATATATATTTTTTTCTTTCTTTCTTTTTGGTTTTTTGAGGTAGGGTCTCACTCTAGCCCAGGCTGACCTGGAATTCACTGTGTAGTCTCAGGATGGCCTTGAACTCATGGTGATCCTCCTACCTCTGCCTCCCGAGTGCTGGGAGTGGTGAGGCCACCCTGAGACTACATAGTGAATTCCAGGTCAGCCTGGGCTAGAGTGAGACCCTACCTTGAAAAACCGGGGGTGGAGGGGGAATATAGCTTACAGCTGGCCTTCTGGCACAGCATGCATCTTCCTCACACTGAGTTCCAGTACTGGAGACCACGGTGGCACATATCTGGTTATAAGAGAGGCCACCACCCTCAGGCTCAGGCTGGGGCTCTAGGTTGATTCTAGTATAGAGCACAATTGCCCACTTCTCCAGCCATGGCACATCATGTGGAAAACATTAAAAGAGCTGCAGGAGCTGAGCATGGTGGTACACAACTTTAGTCCCAGCACTTGGGAGGCAGAGGTAGGAGAATCACTGTGAGTTCAAGGCCACCCTGAGTGAATTACAGGTCAGCCTGGTCTAGAGTGACAACCTACCTAGAAAAATAACAAAAAGCTGCACAACTCGTAACATTCTCAGCAGAGAGTTAGCAATCCAGGATGGCATAGGATGTTGGCATGTTAGCTTGAGCCAGCAGTGAGGATTTGGGGGAACTTGTTTTTCCTCCTCTGCATTTTTCATGTTCTTACTACTGTTTTAGAAATTTTCTACTCCATACACTCAGCATCCAGAGGGTCACATACCCACCCACTCGTGCCAGTGAGAGAGCTTGCAAGACCTGGCTGAAGTCTCACCTCTCCCATGGCTTGTCACAATTCTGTGATCTTTCAGCCCATGAGTGTGTTTATGATTGCTCACCTCCACCCCAAAGTAGACCAGGTAATTAACACAAGGAGAGAGATCTCTTTCTGTTTCACAGAAAAACTGCTGGGGAGATGGCTCAGGAGTTAAAGGTACTTGCTTACAAAGCCTGCAGGTCCTGGTTCACATCCCCAGTACCCACATAAAGCCAGTTGTACAAAATGGTGCATGCATCTGGAGTTTGCTGTGGCAAACTTGCATGCCAATTAATAAATTCATTCATTCTCTCTCTCTCTCTCTCTCTCTCTCTCTCTCTCTCTCTCACAAATTAAAAAGTAAAATTAAAAACTAGAGCTTGGGGATCTGGAGAGATGGCTCAGCAGTTAAGACACTTGCCTGCAAAGCCTAATTACCTAGGTTTGATTCCCTAGTACCCACATAAAGCCAGATACACAAAGTGGCACATGCATCTGAAATTCATTTGCAGTGACTAGAAATCCTGGTACACCTATTCTCTCTCTACTTGTATATTAAATAAAAAATAAATAAAATGTAAGGTTGGGGCTTGAGTGATGGTTCAGTGGTTAAAGTGCTTGTCTTATAAAGCCTAACAACCTGGTTCAGTTCCTTAGTACCTATGTAAAGCTAGAAGCATGCACTTTGTGCATCTGGCATTCATTTGTACTGGCTAAAGGACCTGAAGCACCCATTCATATTCTCTTTTTCTCTCTCTCCTTGAAAAAAAAAAATATATATATATATATATATATCTGACCGGGCATGGTGGCCTTGAATTCCAGCAGTTGGAAGGTAGAGGTAAGAGGATCTCTGTGAGTTTGAGGCCAGCCTGGGGCTACAGAGTGAGCTCAAACTCAGCCTGGGCTAGAGTGAGACCCTGCCTTAAAAATGAAAAAAAAAAAAAAAGTAAAGCTGATATAGTTATACTTACATGAGAAAGAAACATATTTAAACTTGGATTTAACTTAAAATTTTTTTGTATATACTTTTATTATTTTTTATTTTTTGGTTTTTTGAGGTAGGGTCTCACTCTAGCCCAGGCTGACCTGGAATTTACTATGTAGTCTCTGGGTGGCCTTGAACTCACTGTGATACTCCTACCTCTGCCTCCTGAGTGCTGGGATTAAAGGTGTGAGCCACCACCCCTGGCCCTATACTTTTAAAATTACAGAGTGCATGCTGACAATAGAAAGTACAAACAGAAAGGACATTTTACAAATCCTAAAGCTGGGGGTGGCAGCATACACACTTGTGAGCCCATCTACTTGAGAGACGGAGGCAGGATTACAAATTTGAAGCTAGTCTGGGCCCTGTTTCTAAAACCTACCATTTAACCAGTATTGTCATATTGATATTTGCTTTTTAAACTCATATATGTGTTTATTTTGTCAAAGCTGAATACTTTAGTCTTGCTTTTTATGTCCTTTGTAGGGGGCAGAGAGAGGCGTTTCTGTTTGGTATTTGCCCATGTTTACACTAGGAAACAGTCAAGTATAGATCTTTCAGCTAAACCTGGCCCAATTTTGCAGAAGTAGCTGGAGAGGCCTTGGGCTTCCAACGGGCAGATGCTTCCATTTCTTCTTGACCTTGGAGTCATGACATCACGGCACTAATGCCTCTACCCTGTCTCCACATGAACCCTGGAGAGACAGCAAAGCCCCAGCCAGCAGCTCAGGGCCTGCACAACCTTCAGGGGAGCTGCCTGCATTTGTTCACTCACTTGTAGATACCTATGGGTCACCTGGGGCCAGGTTCCTTAACCACTGCTAAAAGCTCACATCAACTAGACTTATTTTCTGCCTCCCAGGTTAGAACATTGAGAATAGGTGTTAGTGGGCTGGCAGATGTCTCAGTAGATGAATTCTTCCCACACAAGCATGAGGACCTATGTGACTGCCCAGTGGGCATGGCAGCCGCCTGTAGTCTCAGTGCTTGGGAGGCAAAGATAGGATTCCCGGGACAAGTTGACTAACTAGATTAGCCAAATCAGCAGGCTCTGGGTTCAAGTGAAGGACCTGATATCAACCTTTGACCTACACATGTGAGTACTCATATGCACACATACACAAAAGGAAGATAGATGTTAGTGGTGGGTGTGGGAATAAGTGCTAATGAGCTGCAGGCAGAATTTTGCCTCTTGGCCAAGGTGCCATTTGGGATCTGCTATCTCATAGAAAACACTGCTCACCAGACTGTGAGATGCAGGAGGCCAGAAACCTATTCATCTCCATTTCTAGCACTGCAGACAGTCCCTGGTCATGGTGTTTGCTGGATGAGCCATCCGTTTGTTCTGTCTTGATTTGTACATGTAATCCATACTCAAACAGAAAACAGTAAAGAAAAATCACATCTCCTTTAGCTAGAAGTAACCCTGATAGCATTTTACATATCTTACCAGATTATTTCTAGACACTTCTCTAGATACACAATATTTTTATTCTTTAAATTTTTGCATGGTAAGTACTATCTGGTCATCTGTATTTACTCACTAGTCTGTTGTTACCACCTCTCCGTGTCAGAGATTATGAGCTTCCATGGTTCTTGACCGCACAATAGTTCAAGACCCTGGCTATTAGACAAATAATTGATTTCTTATATTAAGCTAATATCCCACTGTAAGTATGGATGGGATAGGCATTTAGAGTATTTCCTCTGGGAATCTGTTAACCTTAAATTAAAAAAAAAAAATTAGAGCCGGGCGTGGTGGTGCACGCCTTTAATCCCAGCACTGGGAGGCAGAGGTAGGAGGATCACCATGAGTTCAAGGCCACTCTGAGACTACATAGTGAATTCCAGGTCAGCCTGGGCTAGAGTGAGACTCTACCTCATAAAACCAAAAAAAAAAAAAAAAAAAAAAACTTTTGAAAAAATTAGAACTTCAAAAGTATACTTCCTTCTCTACATTTTTATGCTTTTTCTTAGAAGCTACTTAAAAACAAGCTGGTTTTCAGTCTGTTCAGCCATAATTGGAAATACTTGCTACCCTTTGTGTCAAAAACATTTGAAAGCTACTCATGTAATGAGTCAGGAAGAGCTCATGTCATAAAAAGAAATATAGTTTACTATTCAAATGTGTTTGTTTCACAGGCACCAGATGCAAGCTCCTGTGAACTATGCCATGAGGTGTTCAAATCAAAAAACATGCGTGTGCTGAAATGTGGGCACAAGTTTCACAAGGGGGTAAGCACTGTCTCTGGCTGCCCTTCTCTCGTGCAATGGTACTAACAAGCATTTTGAAATAGGAATCTTGTTCCCTAGGTATCAGTTTTGTGCTCCTAAACCATTTTTTTTATAAATGTCTGCATGCCACGTTCATAGCCCTGTGGACAGGTGCTGTGGGAGGGTCTTGGGCACCCTGGGCCAGGGTGCAGCTCTGCAGGCTGCTTCGTTTGTTCCTTGTGACATGGAAAGAGAGCAGTTAACCTCGTTAGTATATTGGTGCTGAGATTGAAATTAATATTGATTCATTGCAAAGGTGATTTCATACATGACTGAATAGTTTGTCTATTTAGTATAGCATATGACCTTGGTTTAACATTTTAAAAGAGAAATGCTGAATCTGATTGGCTCCTTGAACCTGACACTGGGACACTGACTGGAATCCTCCCAAGATTTGTGTGTTAACTACCTGGGTGTTCCTTCACTCCGCTGCTGGGCTGTGACAGTCTTTGCGTTAGTTTCTTAATCCTTGCAAAAAGGTAAATGGGGTCACTTGCCTGGGCTCTCCCTCTTTCTTTGCACACCAGTCATGTGGCAGTAAGTAGCGCAGGCCAGGCAGGAGCCACAGGGAATATGGCACACAGGCTGGTGGGTCATCTGGGAGCCATGAGGCATGAGCCAAGAACTGGGTGATAGGTTGAAACCTATCACCTGACCTTCACAAGTCAGGGCAGAGAAGGAGAACATGGCCATCCCTGTGGTCAGTTGAGAGGCCTGGAATCTTCGTGGATCTGATTTAGCAGCAAGACTTCTTTTCCTGGATTTTCATCACACTCCTGGCCTGAGCAAACATCAGCCTTCCTGAGTATGGAAGAGCACCAGGCCCCATGAGACTTGGAGGTGACATTAGCTATACCTGCCAGAGTCCAGTGGTTCAGGCAGACTAGTGACCCACCAATCATGAAGGCACTGGCTGATTGTGTTTCTTCTTTTCAGTGCATTAAGCAGTGGCTCAGAGGGCAGAGCACATGCCCCACCTGTGGCACCGACGACCTAACAGAGGAGTAGCCAGCCAGGCTTCCCGCGGGCAGGGCAGCACCATCCTGCTGCCGTCGGGAGTCATCCTCACTGGAGGGCCCTTCCTGTGTGTGCAGAATTAAAACAGCAGCAGTGTCCTCCGCTGGTGTAAAAGTGTGACCATATCACACAGCTGATCAATGAGGTCTTTATGGCCGTCCCTGTCACATTCTGTATCCAGTAATTTCCCCACTCTGGCTAAACACTTGTGAACTAGCCAGGAGGGCTTGTCAGTGATGTCTCAGATTTCGGGGCTGGGGGAGGAGGAGGAGCTCTCCAGACCAGCAAGGCTGCTTCAGGTCAGAGTGTGAGCACACATGTCCCCTTTTCGACTGGAAAGTCTTTTCTAGCAGCTCCGCAAGAGAGATGATGCTGACCTTTTTATAAGATTCAGTATTGAAAATATTCCTCGAAGATTTCACATTTTAAAAATGAGCTTGAGTAAGTTACATTTTAATAGTTTATATTGTTGAAATATTGGCTGATAAAGACCAAAAGAAGACCCTGTGTCCTCTTTGGTTTTCTTTCGTTTCTCCCCAATTCTGGGGATTGAACCTAGGGTCTCATACATGCTAGAAAAGTGTTCTGCGGCTAAGAAATACAGGATTCTATTGCTGGCGTCAACAAGGATATTTCACCTGTAAACTGAGGCTACTCACACCAAGCCCACATTTGGAACATGAGTCATGAGTCAGTCACCAACCATGTGGAGATCTACATCAGGTGCACACCTTGACCCGCCACGCCACGCCGCTGTGTGGAAGCACTGGCCAACATTCTTCTCCTTCCCACCACCAAAAAGAGAAATTTGTGTATCAGACAATCCTGAGGTGTTCATGTTCCAGTCATTCCATGTTTGACATTTGTGTAAAGTAATGCATGCGATCTTGTGTTGTGGCCTGAGATCAAAACTGTAAATGCATTAGAAACTGCAAAAATTAGGTTTCTTAGTGACCTATAGGCAGTGGTAAATACAGAACCATGAATCCTGGTTACATTCCATTACTGTCAAATATGAAGGAACAAAATTTTTCCGGTGTGTTCTGTGATCCACTGGAAATGCAGTCATGAGTGTGTGAGCAGTTTGGTTACCTCCTCTACCTGTGTCCTATGTGAGCTGTGACGTCTTAGCGACTTAGTCTTAGCAGCTCCCTCCTTGTTCTGAACTGCCCTCGTGGGTTCCAGAAACAGCCCCCATTTTCCAGCTGCACATCAGGTTCCAGGAGAGCAGCTGACAAGGGAAGGTGTTCTGTGCAGAGCTTCAGACCTGTGAACATGCCTTATCTTTGTCCAGTAACGTATCAATAAAAAGCATTCAAAAAGACAAAAGTGTACTGTCGTTCTGGCCTCTTTTTTTTTCCAATTTTAGAAGGCACTCAACTTGAAATCCCAGAGCTTCTGTGCTGTGCTAACATTGGAAACAGCCGTGCGCCATCAGAGGCTTGACCATCCATCTTAAGCATTTTAGAGCAACAGCAAAACATTCATTCCTTTATGCCAAACTCAAGTTCACAAGATTGTTGACCTTTGTGAATGGAATACTTATACAGAGATGATAGAGAGTTACTGTTTTAGTCTAAATAGATTTTTCATGTGAATATATATATATAAAGACACCAAGGATAATTCTAGGTATTGGTTTGTTTTGTTTGGTTTTTTTTTTTTTTTTTGAGGCATTTGTGAATTCATGGACTACTGAGGCTGATCAGGAGTGGTTTATTTTATTTTTTCTATTTTTGGTTTTTCGAGGTAGGATTTCACTCTAGCCCAGGCAGACCTGGAATTCACTAGGTAGTCTCAGGCTGGCCTCAAACTCATGGCAATCCTCCTACCTCTTACCTCTGTCTCCTGAGTGCTGGGACTAAAGGCATGCATTACCATGTCTGGCTCTGGAGTGGTTCTTTTTAAAGGACCTTTGGGTGTGCTAAGCATTAACAGATGATTAAGAAAAATTTTTAAAGTTGGCTGATGTTCATTCAAGTGTACTCAGAATTGTAAATTTTTATTTTTAATCTGATGGGATTTAATTCAAAATAATACATAAAGTAATGGCTCTGCCATTACATTTTATATTATTCTTGTGAAGTGCATGGTTTTATGTGAGTCATCGGGAGCCAGTATGTGATTGAAGTGCCCCGCAGTGCAAAGATAATGTGAAAGGCTAGTGTGGGTGGGCAGTCGGAGTGACCACACAACTGTAGCAGTAGACTCGGTTGGAGTCATTTCTCAGCCATAGACCCTCTGGAGAGATGAAGAGACTAATAACAAAGATGGCTATTGCCCTCATCATCAGGTACTTTCTGCTGAAGCTGATAAAGCAGAAATGATAGTGACCAGTCAGAATGCAGACCCAAACGCTGCCAGGACTACAACCATGCAGAAAAGATGTGTAAAGTGTATTGTGTGTATACATGCCACATGCACCCAAGGGAGGTAGCACTCCTCACCGTGCACCTTGTTCGAGGCCAGGCATCTGTCTGCTGCTGCTCTGTACTCCAGGCTAGCTGGCTCTCAAGCTCCCATCTGATGGCAGCGCTGGCCTTACACTTATGTTACCTTTTCCAGCAACACAGAGGACCCAAATGCAGGTCCTCACACTTGTGCCCTATTTAGGTCTTTTTGACACTTATGCAAAGACTTGATTAAAATGTTGAGGGGCTGGAAAGTGGATAAAAACGTTTGCTGTGCAAGCCTGGTGGCCAAAGTTGAGATCTCCATGACTCACTTAAAACCTGGGTGCAAGTGGCACATGTATGCATGGCCCATGTCTTCAGACGGCAACAGGAGGAGGCGGAAGAGGCAAGAGAGCCAAAGCCTGGGCCTGGCAGTCAGCAGACTCTATGTCTCAAACAAGGTGGAAGGCGGGGACTGTCACCTGCTGTCCTCTGACCTCCACACACATGCCTGCACTCACACTGAAGATGAAACTTGTCTTTCAGGTGAATACATACATGATGTGATATCGGGCGCATAAGCCCTTGATACATAGAAGCTAGAAACTTTTTAAGAGCTTAGAAATTACACAGGAAGAGTTTGGTCCTGTGAGAAAGCTTTAGTTACAGTAGATGGCGTTCTTCAACATGGTCTAGAGCAGAATTTGAGCAGGAAAAAGCAAGTTGTCTGAAAGCAGTGTTGAGAAGTAGGTTTGCTACTGAGATCTGCCTGAACAGACTTGGGGATACTGTGATTCCATGGCAGAGGCTAATGACTGTCTCGGGTTCCCTGCCTGGCGCTTTAGTCAGCCTTTCCTGCTCAGCTGCTTGGGGTCAGAGCTTCTTTCTGTGGGGAGATTTGTACTCGTGCACTGTATAGCAATTACTTCACTGGTCATCACAAAATCCTAGTAAATTCAAGGCAAAAATGATCAGCTTCCAAGTCAGAAAACAATTTTAGCTTCATTTGGAATAAAGTGCTGAGATGGTGGTTCAGTGGTTAAAACACTTGCCATAAAAACTTGAGGACCTAAGTCCAGAGCTCACATCAAAGCCGGATGAAGCTGTTTGTGTCTGATCTCAGAATCCTCAGGCTGTGGGCCAGCTGCTCAGCATCAAAGACTCTGGCTCAAGGCGGAGGTGAGGACTGACATCTGAGGTTGTCTGACCTCACGCATGCCGTGTGTGCATACACATACACATACACACACACACACACACACACACACACACACACACGAACAATAATTCTGAATATCCCTGTGGAAAGCCTAACCTGCCAGTATATACAAACACCGATTCCAAATGGACCATGTATTATTAACAGTAAAACAGTGCCATTTTTGTAATAAAATGGACTTGGGAAACAAAAAGCATTGACCATAAAAGGCTGATAAACGGGATCTCGCTGCAGCGGAGAGCTCCTTACCAACTTGCCAGGGACCAAGTGAAAAGCCATGAAGTGAGAAGGGGACACCATACACCAAAGAAGATAGCCAGTATATTACAAATCTATTTCAGAAATACCCATGTGGTCTGTACACATTGGGCTGACACAAGGTGAACCCTTGCTCGGTGATGGTGTGCATCATGTTGAATGTGCCTGGGTCTGTGAGCAAGGGACGGGGTTGCCCTCTCCGTGGAGCGAGCTGGTTGCACCTGTCACAACCAAGAACCAGTGGTGAAACATGCCTGCCATTAAAATTTAAACAACATTAAAAGCAACTCCTCCATTAACCCAAATGTTGTCTATTTCTTGGAGAGCTCTTATGGTTCAGACCACCAGTTCCAGTGCTGTCACGGGGCCTGTGTCCTAAGTAGTGTCCCTGGGAGCTCTGGCAGAGGAAGGATGCTGGAAGATGCTGTGCCTGTGCTCTGGAGGAGACAGCTCTTCTCAGATGCCTGTCCAGTGAGCGCCCTCCCAGCACATCTCTGGCCAGGGACAGAGGCAGCCTCGCTGAGACAGGCTCTTCACAGCTCCTTGAGAGTCACTCCTGACATAGCCAGCCCTCCGGACCCAGGCACGCATCTCAGGGAGGAAATCCAGAGCCACTGTGCCTTAGCGGTCAGCACCATGCAGTAAGCCACGAGGATGAGCCCACACTGGAGGCAACTTATCTTGGTAATCAAGCAGGCCCTGTCCTTGACAAGGGCCTCCGAGCAGAGTGGTGCCCAGCAGCTGCCGGGGCACAGGACACTTCAAAGAGAAAGCTACACTTTCGAATGCATTTTTGTGTCAAACAGAGGTGTCGTTGTTTTCAGCAAATACCTTGAGCCATGAGTGAATAAGTGCCGGTCTGGTTTCTAAGGTCTTCCTCCTCCAAGTCTCAAAAATTATGCATGAAGGCATTCCGCCGAATTCCTTCAGTCCTCCATTTCAGCTTCTATTTATTTGGTGTGATAGAAAGGTCTTAATTTAGATCTCCCTGCTGCCAGTTCCAAGATCTGTGTCCTCAAGTGCCACCCCATTCCAGTGGGGTGAGCCAGCAGCCTCTGAAGGGAAAGCGATGGAACAGATGGGCATTGTGCTTCCAGACACTGGCTGCTGCCCAGCGCCAGCGGGACTCCGGCGTTCTCCAGCAACTACCCACAACCTCTGCTCTGTCCGGCCTTGAAAGCTGAAACATAGCCCTCGAAGGAGCCCCTCAGCAGAGCTGCTCCACTTCCTGGGCACCACAAATGTGTTTCCCCATCATCCTCACCCCATCGTATGACTCAGGGGACAGATCTTGGTGTCCTGCACCTTCTCCACGGCCCTTTCCACTTTGACTCTTCGCAGGGTCCCCACAGGTCCCACTCCCAGGTCTCCCTGGTCATGATAACCTGCCAGACAATGCACCTTCATTCAGTCACCAAATCTGCCCTATACAGGCTTGGTTCCAGTGCCCTGATTAGGGGACAGAGAAAGAAGGACCTCAGAATTCCCATGAGGAGGCTGATGGCAGGTACCCAGTAAAACATGTGGTTGTACCCCTGGTAATCCAGAGAAAAATGGAGGGGGGGGGGCGGAGCAAGGGCTAGTGAGAGGAAGCTACAACTTTGGACAGAAGCCAAGGAAGGCAGCATTTGAGGGTAGCTGGATGAGGGTGGGGGATGGGCAGACAGGGCCACCAGAGACCAAGGCTGTGAGTAGGTTCTGCTCCCAGAGGAAGGATAAGGCTGCTGGAATCGGGGAGAGGCCCACGACCAGCGACGTGGAGGCATTCCACAGCTGGCAGCTAGTCCTCATGCTGGAGAGCTCTGCTGTGACCTTGCACTCCAGGGATGGACAGGGCCCAGAGATGCCCCTTAGCTGGCCTGCTTCCTTTCTCTCCAGTGGCTTGGGATCCTGTGCTGCAGGGGCACCCACCCAGGGCGGCAGTCTCCTCCTCAGTCTGACTCCTCCTCCCCACAGCCAGTCTGTGTCCTTCCTATGCTCTCACTGCAAGACCAGACACCCAGCTCCCCTTCCAACTTGCTGTACCCCCAGTCCCTTCAGTGGGGGCTTTTGGGAGCTACTTGGTGGAGTGTTTACACAATGGGGAATAAATGTGCCTGGCTCATAGCAACTGCTCAGTAAATATTAAAGTTCCAAGGCTATAGGACAATCCAGCCCTGATCTGATCTCCAACCCAGACTTCCCTCACTGACTTCCAACATCATTTTTAAGGCAATTTCAAGCCACTGGACTGTTGTTTACAAGCATGGTGGCATTTATATGCAAGCCAGATTATACCCATTTTACAGGTGCAGAAGCCTTAAAGGTTTATATTTTAAACCTCCCCTGCATCACATAATTGGAAAATATGAGTCAAGTTTTGCATCTGCTAAGCAAACCCACTGCTCCAACCATTCACCTACAGACCTTTAGCCCAAGTCTGCCGGTCT
This sequence comes from Zapus hudsonius, assembly GCA_004024765.1. Classification (NCBI taxonomy): domain Eukaryota; kingdom Metazoa; phylum Chordata; class Mammalia; order Rodentia; family Dipodidae; genus Zapus; species Zapus hudsonius. Next base: position 52,341 of record PVHP010002374.1, read on the forward strand.
CAAGGTGGAGAGTGATTCCCACACAGCACACTCCAGGCACTGCAGCTTGCGCCCATGCCTTGAAGGCCCCTTACGTGAGCCACTCAGGAGACCCTACTGGGGTGTCCAGTGGATCCACAGCTCTCCATGGTTAGAATACCATGTGTGTAGACTGTTTCCAGACTGTTTAGCATTCAGTTCTTCCTGACATCTTTTAAAATGTTTGTTTATAAGGAGAGAGAGAGAGAGAGAGAGAGAGAGAGAGAATGGGACTGCTGCAAGCAAACTCCAGATGCACATGCCACCTTGTGCATCGGGTTTTACTTGGCTACTGGGGAATTAAACCAGGGTCGTTAGGCTTTGCAGGCAAGCACTTTAACTGCTGAGCCATCTCTCCAGCCCTATTCCTGAAATCTTGACTGCCTCCTTTCCTCCACTCTCAGTTCCTCCCCATGTGCTACTCTCTCCTCAAGGACTCCCTCTAGGCTCGGAGTTATGGGGGATTGAACCCATACCCCCTCCAGGTCAGGTTGCTCTCTCACCAGAGGGGCTGCAGGAAGTACCAGTGCCTAGACAGCCAGCCAAGCTCTCTCCCAACAATTTCCCTGATGAACATTGAAAAAAAAATTCTCAATAAAATATTTACAAACCAAATCCAACACATTTAAATAGATTATGCACCATGAGTGAGCTGACTCTCATTCCAGGGATGATGGTTCAGCATACATAGACCAGGTAAGTGTGATAGACATGTAAAGAGTCAAGGGCAGAAACCAAATCATCTCCATCAGTACAACAAAGACCTTTGACAAAATTCAACATCCCTTTATGTTCAAATTCCTGAAGATACTAGAAATAGAAGGATACATTGTGATATATTAAAGGCTATATATGACAGATCTTTAGCCAACATTATACCGAATGGGGGAGAATTGAAAGCATTTTCTCAAAATCAAGAATGAGAGAAGAGTCTCCACTCTTATTCAATATAGTGCTTAAATCCTTAGCCAGAGCAATAAGGCAAAGGAAAGAAAAGGTATATAAGCAGGAAAGGAAGATGTCAAATTATCTCTAATTGCAGATAGTATCATCCTATACTTTAAAAACCCTAGATTCTGAGAAAGAATCTTATTCACAATAGCCTTAAAAAAGAAATAAAATACCTAGGAATAAACCTAACTGAGGAGAAGGAAGCCTCCACAATGAAAATACTAAAACACTGAAGAAAACACCCTCAGTAAGGGAGGGGTGGGGAGACCTGGAAAGAAGTACCCCATGGAAGGTGGAGAAAGCATAACCCTAAACTCATGGGCTTTGGCTGGTAAATCCCAGGGTCAGAATTGGATTACCCCACACTGAGCTGTTGGTCAAGGAGACACATGAATTCCCCCAAAATAATGCAGGCCATTGTGCCAAAACACTTGGTTACCTGCCAGAGCTAACAGCTATGTCCACAGCCTGTGTTCACAGGACATCGAGAGACCATGCTGGAAAGGAGAGGGAAACCAGTTCCCTCCTGGCTAGCTCTCATAACCTGGAAATTGCTTCAGGAGCTGATGGGGGATAATGGTCACCAATAGTGTGAATAAGAAGGAGATCCTGCAAGTTACAAAATCAAACAGCCATGCAAGAAGTAGACACCTGTGCAATAGTGGCACACAGCCTATGCAGGTAACCAACTGCTCTCTGATTGGACATGAGGCCTGTTCAGTGGGAGAGAACTCATACCTGGTACTAAGAACCAAGTCAGAATCTCATGGATGACTCCATCCAGAGAGAACCTCCACTGCTCTTTGGCTGAGAAGAGTGGGCACACACATCAAAAAGTCGCTCAAATATCTATGCTTATCCCTTTACTCCAAGCTGCTCTCACTTTTGGAGAATCTGTTTTATTTTACTGATGACAGAGAATACCTGGGAAATCCAGGATCCATCAATACAAGAAAATAGTTGACTGTCTACCATGAGATGGGTCACCTCTACCACGTCTGCCATGGCTCAGGAGCCATTGAGAGTACTGCTCTCACTGCTATCCTGACAACCTGCTCCAGGGAGATGGTGACAGACACTGTGGTCACTCAAATCTCATCAAAACAAAAATTCAGAGGCCACAGAGAATTTAACACTAAATCAGATTTATAACATGCCCACCAAGGTTCAGGGAACATTGCGGAAGGAGTGGAAAGATTGTAAGACCCACAGGGTTAATAGGATTAACCTGAGGCTCAGTCCTGCCCTCAACCCCCATAGAGACCCCACAGTGAATATCAAAAACCCCACTGAGGAGGTCCCTCAGTGAAAGGGGGCAGGGGAGAGGGAATATATATACAACATTATAAAAAATAAAATTTAGGGCTGGAGAGATGGCTCAGTGGTGAAAGTGCTTACTTGCAAAGCCTGACAGCCTGGGTTCAATTCCCTAGCACCCATGTAAAGCCAGATGCACAAAGTGGCACATGCATCTGGAATATTTTTTGCAGGGGCAAAAGTCCCTGGGATGTCATTTCTCTGTCTCTGTCTCTCTCTCTTTCTGCTTACAAATAAATAAAAATGTTTTTAATTAAAAAATAATTTTTAAAAGCCTAAAGGCATTATTCACAGAAATAGAAAAATGTCCCAAAATGGAAGCACAAAGACCTTAAGACAGCCAAAGCAATCCTGAGTACAAAGATGTGTCACAACGCCTTGTATGGAACCATAGTAACAAAACCAGCATGGCCCAACACAAAAGCGGACATACAGGCTAATGTTATAGAATAAAAGACGCAGAATCAAGCCCATCAGTGACAGGTTACAAGCCTACATTGAGAAAAGACCACTTCTTTGACAAATGGGTCAGAGAACACTGGACATCTCCTACCACTGTGTACAAAAATCAGTTCAACTTGATCAAAGACCTGAGTGTGTGGAAGTACAAAAGGAAAACTGTGTGGTGGTTCAATCCGCAATCAACTGAGAGACACAGCTCTGGGCAGGCCTTCAAGAGCATTCAGGAAGGGTTAGCTGAGGGGGAAGACCCTCCCTCAGAATGCACAGCACCTTGCAAAGAGGTCCAAGGGGAAAGCAGTGCAGCTGGCCTGCCTTCCCTTTTTGCCAGTGAGCATGCCATCTGTCCTGTTGCTGTGCCTCCACTGCCCCATCCTTTGTCACCACCAGAATCCCGCACTGGGGAGATGAATTAACAAGTTGGTAGCTCACCTGATGCTATAGAGGAAGAGAGGGTTATTGGATTTGCAACATGGTTTTTGACCATGGGCAGTGTGAAGCAGACCTGTTGGATTGCCTGCATGGAGGCCGGATAGAGCCATGAGGATGAACTGTGGGTTGCAGGGGAGACCCAGTGAATGCCAGGACTGTGGGATGGCTGCCAAGGAGAGCTGCCAGCACCCAATAGAGTTTTCTGGACCATGAGTAGCTGAGCTGGAGGGGTAGAACTGGAACTCCAGAGAGAATTATTGAACTTGGAGTTAGAGTTTAATGTTTGCCCTGTTTTAAATCTTGTATTGGTTCAATCTGTCTTTGCTATGCCCAGTGCCATCTTTTGCAGTGTGAATGTTCTGTGCATTATAGTCTTCTTTGCTTGTTTTGTATTGTTTTTGCTATTAAGGATCAGTAAAGATCTTAGATTATGAGGATGTTTGAATATTATTGGGATGGATAAAGTACTGGGAATTTTTAAAGGTGAGCTGAATGCATTGTACTTTACATCATGTATGATTATTAGTTTGTGGGGGCCAGGGGCAGATTGTGATGGTTTGATCTAGGTGTCCCCCATAAATGTATGTGTTCAGAATGCTTGATCTCCAGCTGATGGAAATTTTGGGGCCTTGTTGGAGGTGTGTTGTTGGGAGCAGGCTTATGGAGGTTATAGCCAGATTCTCCTTGCCAGTGTTTGGCACACTCTCCTGTTGCTGTTGTCCACCTGATGTGTCTAGGAGGTGATGAAAACCTGCTGCTCATGCCGTCATTTTTCCTGCCATGATGGAGCTTCCCCTCTAGTCTGTAAGACAAACCTATTCCTTCCATCAGCTTGCTTTTGGCTGGTTTTTTTTGTTGCAGCAATAAGAAGGCTGACTACAACACCCAGCATTTGGGAAGCTGAGGCAAGGAGGCTATGATCCATGTAGGCCAGCCTGTGCTCCAGCAGGAGTTCCAGGTCAGCTTCTGTTCTTTAATGTGTACATATTTCATCTTTTATAATGCTTATAAATAACGCTGCTATGAACACATATTTAAGCTTTTGTGTGAAGGTGGATTTTCATTTACCTGATACATATGCTTAGTAGTGGAGTTTCTGGGTCAAACAGCAGCTTTGTGTTCTTGTTTTTACTTCTGAGGTATGGCGGATTTAATCCTGGGACTCAAACATGACCACCACCGAGCTTTGCCCCCAGGCTGGCCTCAACCTCCCAGGCAGTCATGGGCCACCTGACCTGGCTATGTTTAATTTTTGCGGAACTTCCGGACTGTACCAAAGTGGTGGCATCATGTCCACCCCACCCAGAGTGGATGAGGCGGCCTACTTCCCATAGCCTTCCTATAGATGTTACCACCCAGCTTCTTAATGCTTCCGCTGGAGTGAGCGAATGCTGATTTCAATTTGCATTTCCCTGATAGCTAACAATGTCACTAATATTCAATAAAATATTGTGTTTGTGTGTGCCCATGTGTGGAGCTGCACATGTCCATGTGTGCATGTGGAGGCTGAAGCACAACCTCAGATACAACCCTAAGGGTTCCATCCACCTTTTAATGGAAACAGGATGTCCTCCTGTACCTGTCTCCCCAGTGCTAGAATTACAAATACTGGCCATGACACCCAGCTTTTTTGCATGGGTTCCTGGGATCAAACTCAGGTCTTCAGCTTACAAGGCAAACACTTTATCAACTGAGATATCTTCCTAGCCCCTGAAATGATTTTAAAAGAATTTAAAAACCCAACTCATTTATACTTATCAGTATATGTATGATCTCCAATATTCTTTCTTCCTTTAGAAAGACAATGATCTCCATCTGCCATCTGGTGTTACTTCTGCTTTAAGGACTTCCTTTAGGTCTGCTAAGTAATGGCTTCTTTCAGCTTCTGAATGTCTGGAAAATTTTTGGGGGGTGTGTGGAGACTGGAGGAGAATGCTGTGCCTTCCTCTCTCCATGTGTTTCCTTGAGATCGCGTCTCTCACTGAACCCATTTTCATTCATGCTGGACAGGGAGTCCAGCAATTCTGCAGTCTCTTCTCACCACAGGACTGGAGCATTAGGTGCCTGTGGCTGTGCCCAGCTCTTCACATGGATGCTGAGAATCCAGCTCTCAACAACTCAGGTCCTCATGCTTGTGTGGCAAGCACTACTACTAGCTGAGCCAGCTCCCCAGCTTCTGGAAGATTCTTTAGTTCACATTTTTGTGAAGATATTTTTAGTGAATGTAAGACCAAGTGACAGCTTTTTATTTTCAGGAGTCTAAATATACTTGCTGCACTCACTGTCTGGGGCTCACGTCTCATGAGGACATGTAAGTCTCCTGTCATTCCTTCTTCTGTGTCTGTCTTGATGTGATGTGCTCTTTTCTCTGGCTGCTTTTAAAGATGTTTCTCTTGGGGGCTGGAGAGATGGCTCAGTGATTAAGGCCTTTGCCTGTGAAACAGAAGGACCCAAGATTGATTCCCCAGTACCCATGTAAAGCCAGATTCACAGGGTGACACATGTGCTTGGAGGCCCTGACGCACCCATATTCTCTCCCTCTCTGCCTCTTTCTCTCTCATAAATTTTTTTTTAAAAAAGATGTTTCTCTTTAGCTGTGGCTTCCACCCTGTGATCACATGATGCCCGCTGCCCTCTCCAGTGCTCACAGGGCACTGGGCTTCTTGGATCTGTGGCTTTACGATTTGTGTCATTCATCCACCTCTTTCTGGTCCTGCTCCCTCCTTTCCTATGGTGTCAAGGTGAGGTGTGTTGGGCTGCTTGAAGCGGTCATGCAGTTTAGTGCTAACTGCTCGCACTTGAGTCGTTCTCATGTCAAATGGTTTCTGTTGCTGGGCTGAAAGTCTCCGCTTTGCTCCTGTGGTGGTTTAAATATGCATGGCCTCTAGATTCAGGTGCTTCGCTAAAATTGAGTTTACAACTTTAGCCCCAGCACGCATGTCCCTGGGGGTGGATCTTGATTCCTGCCAAAGGGGTGTAGCGAGCAGTTTGACAAGCTCTGAGTTCATTCTTGCTGTCTGTTGGTGATGCTGCTGCAGTCGATTCTCTCTGCTGGGGTGTAAGGAGAAAGCTGTGTCTTCCACCACTGATGACGCCACCATTAGCCGAAATAAACCCCTTCCTCGCATGAACCGTGATTGGATGTCTGTCTCAGCAACATGGAGCTGACTAGAGCAGCTCTCTTCAGGACTCACCTGTTTGTTGGTAAGTCATCCCAAGTCCATTTTTCCTCTGAGACATTGTCATTTTCATCTCTAGAAGTTCACTTTAAGTCTTCCCAAGTGTTTTTATGTCTTCATGTGTTTGCCACTTACTCTGCTTTCTGAATCATCCAGAACATGATGGCAACAGCTCCAACCCCACTGTCTAATTCTAGCATCTGTGTTCTCTCTGGTCCGCTTCTATTGACTCTTTTTTCTCATCATTTTGTATCATTTTTCCCAGATTCTTTGCATACCTGGTAATTTGGTGTTGAAAACCAGACCATGATTTTGTTAGCATGTGTAGGGAGTTTAGATTTCTAAAATATTTTTTCATGAGGTCCCAATTGTTGATTAGTGATTTTACTTCCTGAGCAACTGGAGTTATGTTCAGGAAGTCCTTGCCAAGGCTAAAATGTTGACGTGCACGAAAATCTAGCCATCTCTCTCTCTTTTTTTTTTTTCGAGGTAGGGTCTTTCTCTAGCCCAGGCTGACCTGGAATTCACTATGTAGTCTCAGGGTGGCCTTGAACTCATGGCGATCCTCCTACCTCTGCCTCCCAAGTGCTGGGATTAAAGGCGTGCACCACCATGCCCAGCTTAGACATCTCTTTAAAAAATTAAAATTAAAAAAAGAATCAGCTGGTTGTGGTGGTGTGAGCCTTTAGTGCCAGCAATTTAGGAGGCGGAGGGAGGAGGCTCTTTGTGAATTCCAGGTCAGTGAGTGGGGGGGGGGGGGGGGAGGTACACCAGAGCTACTCACTGTTGTCTGACTTCATGTGGGTGACTAGGGACTCAAACCCAGGGCCAGCACGGTTTTCAAGCAAGTACTTCAAGAGTCCTTTCTACCATGGAAGGTAGGAGACAGTACCAGCAGACTGCTTCTGCTCTGAGTCATGGGCATGTGGAGATGCCGTGAGTCCTCAGCATTACATAAAGGGTAAATCAGTAATAAGTTATGGTGAGGGTAGAAATGGGCTGGAAAGTTCCTTTGGTCACCCAACCAAACTACAAGGTGGGGTCATGATGGACTGATGGGCCTTTTTTGGCATTTTCTTTCTGGTGTGCAGGCTACCTGTACTCACAGTGCAGCTGCGGTGGAGAATTGGAGCCAGGTCCCGTTTCTGCTGGAGTAATCAGAGCTCAGAGTCCAACTGCATTCCTGCCTAAACAGGCTTTTGCAAAATAATATAGTGTTTCATCTTTCATCTTCGATTCCTTTCCTCACTCTTGGTCTAATTGGAGAAGTTGGCAACTCTGAGCCTCAGACAATGGATACCCTTAACTACAGCCGGCCTGAGCAGTTACTGTCCAATACAGCCAACTGTATTTTAACAACTATGTGTTTAACAACTGACAATAGACTCCAGTCAAGGAGTGGAAGGAAATGGCCTGCTTGAGGCCCTTACCTGGGCCGCTCATGAGCACGTGGAACCATAAAAGGTGGCTGGCTGGCTGGTAATGATTCCCATATTTATATCAACTTACAAAAGAAATTATGTAACAGTATTAATTCATTAATATTTTTCCTTTCAAACTTACCAGAAAGTATGGCCTCCATTTCTGGCTACTCAGTTGAACTGAATCAAACAGATAATTATTAATGTCATGGACTGGCAAACCGGAGATGTGTTCTTCAAGAACCAACAGTAGCTGACTCAGCTAAGTCTCGAGTCTCCCTCAAGAGCCTCAGGTAAAGCAGCACCTCATTAGGTTGGTTAGTTTTCTCTTTCTTTCTCTTCTCCCTTCCCCCTTCTTGCTTCCTCTCCTCTCTCTGCTTTGTTACAGGATAACAGTAGTGCAGCCCAGACCTTCAGTCTGAACCTGCCTTTCCCAGGCCTGCCCACAAGGACCTAGGCAGGAAAACCAGTTCAGCACAGAGCAGGCTGGCCCATTTTTAAGGTCTTATTGATTAAGGACCAACAAAACAATGGCAAGATTTGCAGGAAGAAATGTATTGAAATAGACATTTCAATACAATATCAATTATAATGCAAGACTGAGGGGAAAATAGCTTCAGGTCCAAACTCCGGGCTCAGAGCACAGGTTCCTCAGGGGAGAGAGGCAGGCAAGCCAGGCCCAAAAAGTTGAAGACACTTTCCTGGCAATAAGGTGGAGGGGACCTCTACCTTTCCTAGGTATGGTCTCCTGCCACTCAGGACCCACCTAGTAACAAGAGCAGCCAACACACATTCTCCCCTTCTCTCCTTTCCACAAACACCCATGCTCTTACCATAGCCCAGGAGTATGGCAACACGAGATTGTAGGCCAACACTGAAGACTTTCAAAACACTCCAACACAAGCCACAGTTACTAATCCCTACACTCCTGGAGCAGCAGGAGTGCATCTCCTCAGTTCCCTAAAGGTTTAGTCACAGTGAACATGTCAGGAAGAGCTAGAGACTACAGTAAAAAAGCTAGATATTTCCAGTGGGAACCACTTGGCACTCCTCCTGGCAGGCAGCTGACCCTTTGCTGTCTGGGCCCCTGGCAAGTCAGAGCGATTCCTTTCTGGCTCCATGGACTCACTTTCTAGCAAAGCTCCAACGGCAGACAAAACTGCTTTATTGAACTTTAAAGGAAGAAGTGGGAATGTTCTCTGTGAAGGAATCCTGCAGCAAGCATGAAGAAATCATGGATTCCCAAGGCCAGATCTGAGACAAGGTGCCTGCAGGAAGCAGAAGCTCAGAAGAAATGAGGAAGAAGGCAGCTGTCATTTGAGGAGGCAAACTCGTTTCTGAATAATCACGAGCACACACACTGCCAACTGTGGCTTCTGCGAGTCCAATGACCAGCTAGACTTCCACCTGGCCACTGTGCCGTCCCTTCCCTGCTGCTGGCCTACGTCCGGCAGAGCTTCAGCGGGAAGTTCTCGGTGATGAGGTGGTCAGCGTGAAGAAGTACAACCACGTTGACCTCAAATTCTGTGAAGAGAAGAGAGAGAGCTTATGCTCACTGGCACTAAGCCAATGCCCACTTCACCTCAGGCCAGCAAAGCCTGAGGAAATGAGCAAGTGCCACATGGATTTCTATGCTTATGTGTCACAGTGTCACCTGCGCTTTCAGCAAAACCATGCTGATGTGTGATGCCACAGTTAACACCAGCTTGTCACCTTGAACACTCAGTCATAAGGTGTACTTCCCTTATCCTCTTTCTTTTCTAAAGAGAATTCCAGAGGCCTTTCAACTCATTTGTATTCTTTGCTTTATTTTTACACTTCCTGTGGCTCTTGATGGAATATCTACTTGGAACTGCCTGCTGCTGTCAGGGTGCACATCTCCAGTTTCCAGTTGAGAAACCACCTTTAGAAACAGCAGTTTAAACTGGGCTGAGGCCTATAATCCTAGGACTTGGGAGGCTGAGAGAGGAGGAATGCCATGGGTGCCAAGCCAATCTGGGCTACAGAATGAGACTTTATTTCAAATCAGTCAATCAATCAATAAAATAAATAAAAGGAAAGGAGAAAGGAAACAGCATTTAGTTGCTATTCCTCGTGTCGTAAACACCTATCGTCCATCAGTTCCTCAGCTGTCGGTCGTAGGTCAGCCTTACTGGTTACAACAAAAGGGGGTGTGTGAAGAGAGAGATCCCCAAAGAGAAATGAATCCCCTGTGCTTCCTTCCCTCTGAGTGTCGGGGGCCCCACACTACAGAAGATCAATATTGGTTAAAGCTTTGGGGTCCATGCCTCCCTTGGGTGGTTTCTTGTCAGGTCACGTCAATGAGAAAGTCACACAGTGGGCATACACTCCCTATTGGATAACAATTGTTAGAAATAATTTCAAGAAAAATCATGGTATCTTTGCTTGGGGAGTCTCTCAGGAGACTCCACTGTCCTGAGTGCAGCAACTCTAGGCCTGAATGCTCTGGACTGTGGCTGTTCCACAGTCACAGCTGTGGGCCACCCACTTCCCAAATCCCACAGCCTGGAGCAGAGAGAGCACGCCTTACCCACTTTGAAGTTGGTGGTCTCCAGTGTTGGGCAGGTGAACAGTCTAGGGAATACCATGTATATGGGGACAGAGAGGCTCCTGCAAACATCCCCATCGGCTACCTGAATATTCTGTACCTCTGTGGCATCGCGGGCATAGCCTTCTGCACATCCTAGGGAAGGGAGGAACACCACATGGTCAGGAAAAGGCAACCTGGTGCCAAAGCAAGGTGGTCAACAGACCCTTTGTACACTGTGCCAACCTGCAGCAACATCCTTGCCTATTTCTCCAGTCTCTTCAGGATCAACGTGCTTCCTGCCCTTCCCCAACACTGCACTGGTTTCAAGTACTTCCAAGAGTTCAGGTTTTGGAAATCAAATGCTGAAATTAATATGTCAATAGTTTCTGAAAAGGGTCCTTCTTGGGGGTGACTGGGTCACGAGAGTCACTGAGGGGTGGCTTTGTAATAAGAGCTTGTTCGTCAGGCTACTTGCTACTCCACTGCCAGACGACAGCACCATGAACATGAGTGAGCTTCCAGCCTCTAGACCCATGGGCCAAGTAAACCTCTATCACTTCCAAATCACCTGGTCTCGGGAATTTTGTTACAGCAACAGAGAACAAACTAATGACGGCACATACATTTACTGCAGCCAACAGATACACTCTTGCTTTGCATCTGCCCACATTTAAAAATAATAGACATTTATTTGGTTTGAGAAGTCCAAGAGCATGGGGGCAGGCACTGCTTAGCATCTGGTGAGGGCTTTGTGCTGCATCATAACAAGACAGAGGGCATCACAGGATGGGGCAGAGCAAGCTAGCCAGAGAACTCAATTTTAAAACTATACCCTCTTGAGATGATCCATTAATTACTCACAAAGACAGACTCTCAGGCCCACTCATCTCCCAGAGGCCCACCTCTCAACCCTGCTGCCTTGGAGACCAAGTTCCCAACTGAGGTACATTCACACCACAGCAGAGGATGTGGCTCTGTGGCCCATGGTGACTTAAACTGTAAATCACCAGAGGAGGAATGATTGTCCAGTCAGCAAGATGAGGTGGCCATAGTCAAGACGTCTACAGCCCTCACCTCAGTACCCAGCATCAGGGTTAAGGAAGCAGTTTAAATTGTAGACTCCCTGATTCCCAAGCACCAATCCAGAGCTCCTCTGGGAATGCAACTTAGGCGTATGTGTTTGAATAATTAGCTACAGGAATCCTCAAGCTGTGAGCTAAAAGAAAACCTTCCTTCCCTGCTTCCCGGCAGGTCACAGCCACATCCTGAGGTGGACCTCATGGGCTGCGGTTGGCAGAGGCAGACCCAGAGGCCTTACCACAGGTCTCCACACGGACCAGCTGAAGCTCGATGCTCCGAATGGCAGCATCCGAGTGCTCCACCACCAGCTCTCCCGTCAGCGGCTGCGTGATGGCACAATTGGTGGAGTTCAGATGACCTCTGATGAAGAACTTGGGAAGCGAGGCTCTCTAAAAGAAAAAGGAGCCATTCTATCAGGGTTACTTGGTACAAATACCAACTGGAAATGAAGCTGGGTAACAAGACAAGAAGACAGGAATAATTGTGAAGGCATCTCCTTTCACCTTGGCATTAAGAGAGGGAACTGCCAACCCCTGTGCACATACATCAAGCACGGAGCCATGGCCAGCTCCCTCAGAGGATCTCCTCCCTGCCCAAACTCCAATCAAGAAGCTCTTCTCACTAGGCAACAAGACATAAAACGTACAAAAGCTAGAGAAGCTGCCAAGGGTGTTTTAAGGACAGCTAGTCACAAAGGAAAAACGAAAGGAAGAAAGAAAGAAAAAAAAGGAAGGAAGGAAGAAAGGAAGGAGGTTTGAAAGGGACATTTTAAATGTTCCCAATTATGTGAATTTGAAAAGCCAAGACATTTATTTGATCTCAAGGAAATGTAAAAAGAACAGTTTTCCTAATGCCTGATGAAATCCTCTGGACAGTTTCTCTGTAGACACAGGAAACTCAGAATGGCCTTGTGGGAAAAATGGAGGTAGAGTCACCGAAGGCATCTGCACCTCAGAGATGTCCCACTGTACAGCAGAAAAAACACAAACCACAAACAGCATTCACAATAATATATGTCATTTCAAAGTTATAATTAGCTATGTATGTAATCTAAACTTTTCTAGTAACCACCCTAAAAAAAAAGATAAAACTAAACAATGTATCCAAAATGTTATCACTTCCACATATGATCAATATAAAAAACCATGATGAGGGGCTGGAGAGATAGCTTAGTGGTTAATGCACTTGCCTGCAAAACACAAGGACCCAGGTTTGATTCCCCAGTACCCATGTAAAGCCTGATGCACAAGGCAGCGCATGTGTCTGGAGTTCATCTGCAGGGGCTAGAGGCCCTGGTGCACCCATTCTCTCTAACTCTCTCTTTCTCTCTGCTTGTAAATAAATAAAAATTTTTAAAGCATGATGATATTTTATATTTTCTTTCATTTGATACGGGATCAGTACGAATTTTCAATGCTTTTTTTGGGGTGGGGGTCTTTCTCAGTCACTCTTATTGAACCTGGAGCTCACCAATTCAGGTAGTCTAACTAGTCAACAAACCTCAGGGATTTTCCTGTCTCCAACTCCCTAGCACTATGATTATAGGCACATGCCGCCATGCCTGGCTTTGTGCTGGTGCTGGGATCTGAACTCGGGTCTTCATCCTTATGTAGAGGCAACTGAGCCATCTTACCAGCCTTTAAATCTCTATTCTTCCTTGAAAAACCACCACTGACATTTTTTGAATACTTAATTTTACTTTAAACAAAGTATAAGACAGTGTTCTCATTTTCATCAATGAACACGAATACTTCTGTCATTTTATAAATAAAGAATGAGTTTTTTATTTATAAAAAAACAAACATCTAGAGCAAAAAGACATACCCCCTGGAGACAACTCCAGGGAAGGAGTTGATCAAAAAGAAAGTCTTTGGGCTGGGTGTGCAGTTCAGTGGCAGAGGGAAAGCCACAAAGAGGCCACAGTTCTCAGAGCTGAGAGAGAAGATGAGTCAGAAATGGGGAGCAGACTGAGGGGCTAGGATGCCCATAAAAAACTACAGCAGCAAGCCAGGTGTGGTGGCACACGCCTTTAATCCCAGCACTCGGAAGGCAGAGGTAGGAGGATCACCATGAGTTTGAGGCCACCCTTAGACTACATAGTGAATTCCAGGTCAGCCTGGGCTAGAGTGAGACCCTACCTTGAAAAACCAAAACTACAGCAGCAGCCAGGGCAGTGTCCTGGATCCTTTATGGCCACAGGGCAGGATATGAGCTGACACCCAGAGGAACCATCTGCACACACCTATGGCTCCCTGTGCAACACCCAGGGTAAGTCTGTCATTTATGCTCAGGAGAACAGGTTCTCATCACTGCTAAGGACAAATGGTCTCCTTAATAAAGCCATATCTACTAACTGACAACATAATTAATAAGACTTGAAGAAAAGAAAAGCAACAGAGGAACCACCCAGAAAGAGCAGGAATACACCGCATGGCATCCACACCAGAAGAAATGGAACTTGTGGGGAACCACACCAGTGCTGCAGGAAACACTGAAGAGGGGGCAGAGCGAAGGGTCCTGGGGTCCTGTGCTCTCAGAAACTGAAGGAAAAGATGGGGAATGGCCACTTCCTTCCAGAACCTTCTGAAAGGCCCTATAACATACACTTGTCTTAGTTGTACCTCATAAAAGAACGAGATAATGACCAACTCTGGGGCTCCAAATCCTAAACTTGCCCTGGGCCCAATTCTAATCAGTGGCCCCAAAATGCAGAATTAGTGGAAAGAAGAAAAGTTCTGTCCACAGAGCTGTAAAACCATATCTACTAACTGGTGCTATCTATACACCTGCAATCCCATAGCTCTGGAAGTGGATATAGAAGGTTTAGAAGTTCAAGGTCATCCTCAGCTACGTAGAGAGTTTAGGGCCAGCCTGTAATACATGAGACCTGATCTTAAACCAAAACCAACAAGAATTATGATACACAGGGCTGGAGAGATGGCTCAGTGGTTAAGGCACTTTCCTCCAGTACCTAAGGCCTGGGGTTCAATTCCCCAGGACCCACATAAACCAGAACCACAAGGTGGTGGCCCTGGTATTCTCTCTCTCTCTCTCTCTCTCTCTCTCTCTCTCTCTCTCTCTCTGCTTGAAAATGAATAAATAAAATATTTTTAGAAAAAAGAATTATGATACACAAACTGAGTCACATCTGTAGTCCGAGGCTAAGGTAGGAGGATGGCTGGAGTTCAGAGTAATAGAGTGAGATATCAAGAAAAAAAAATCAGCTGGGCATGGTGGCACATGCCTTTGACCCCAGCACTCAGGAGGCAGAGGCCAGAGATCATAATGAGTTCAAGGCCACCCTGAGACTACATAATGAATTCCAGGTCAGCTTGGGCTAGAGTGAGACCATACCTTGGAAAAATATATATATAAGCATATGAGGAACCTTTAAAGAAATATTCTTTTGTTAAGTACATTTTTTCCTAAGTAATTACTGAGTTCACCATGAAATCAACTTGAAAATATCAATTAGTGTACAGAATTCTCCTAATTCAAACTGGCCAGTGGGGTCACAGGGTTGAGTCCCTAGATAAACCCACAGTGTGAGTGCACAAGGACCATGTTACCTCTTTAACATTCTGTAAGGTTTCTGGGGTGATGGTAAAGTCCACAGGACTTGGAGTCAACTTCCCCTTCTGAGGCTGAAACAGAAATGAAACCACAATCAACAGGGTAAGGCCAGAGACTTGCAGCCCAAGGGCATTTCCCCTATGAAAACAAATAGCAGTATGGGGCCCCAGGAGGGACATGGCACTGGGAAGCAGGAGACTTGCTTGGGTTTCAAAACAAACTCAGCTCTGCTCCAGGACTGTTTCCTCATCTGTTAAATGTCTAAATCTCCAAGGGCCCTTATGTGTTCAGAATTTTAAAAATTAGCTTTAAGAGTAGTAATGTGGGAAGCATCTGTCTGGACCGTTCTAGAATAAGAGCCAGTGAGGGAGTGTCTATTGCCTGCAGCTCACTGCATGAGGAGCTGACCACACTCCCAGGTGCTCCACCTCACACTTGAGGAAAGTGAGCCCCACAGAGCTCACTACAGGGCAGAGCTCAATCAGACCTAGGCAGCCTGGCCAACACTGTTAGCCACTAGTTACAGAACTATCTGCCTGAAGGATCATTCCAGAATCTGCCCTCACAGCCACGAATCACTGGAGCCTGTCTGGAGCTGCACCCAGGGGCCAGGATCCAAAAGGACAACAAGACCCAGTGAGACAGGTGGAGGTAGGGCACCAGCCTGGGAGCCAAATCCACTTACATCCCAAAGGCTAATCTGCTGAGCTCTCTTCTGGAAGTACCTTTTAGCCTAAGATGTCAATGAACACATCCTTTATTCCTGCTGCATTAATTATTTACCCTGTAAACCACAGGCCATGTTGGGCTGCAGCTTTCTTGTGAGGCCATTTGCTAAGAAATCGTTATATATATAATTGGTTGGGCCTCACTCTGTAGACAGCCCAGGCTGGCCTCAAGCTTGCTAGCTATATAACCCAGCCTTGTCTTGAACTCTTGGTAATCTTCCTGCCTCAGCTTCCTGAGTGCTGGGATGGTAGGCTGCAATTACTGGCTAAGAACTCGGTTCCTGCAAGGACAGGATCCCTGAAGAGTGCTGTCCTACTGAGGGAGGCTCTGTGACCACAGATGGGTGAATGGAGGAGGGGCTGAGTTAGGGTCATTTTTACAAAGATTTAAGGTTTTCCTTAATAAGGCTTCAATGAGAAGACCCCTTGATGGCAAAAGAGAAAATATCTAAATGTAACTTTCAAAAAAAAAAATTGATCTGGGCTGGAGAGATGGCTCAGCGGTTAAGGTACTTGCCTCCAGTGCCTAAGGCCCCTGGTTCAATTCCCCAGGACCCATATAAGCCACACCTACAAGGTGGTGGCCCTGGTGCGCGCGCTCTCTCTCTCTCTCTCTCTCTCTCTCTCTCTCTCTCTCTCTCTTTCCTTGAAAATGAAGAAATAAAATATTTTTTAAAAATTGATCTTATTTTATAGCAACAGATACTTAAAACACTGTTCATCATTAAAAATTTAATGAAGAAGAAACTCCAAGTGCTAGGAGCCTGAAAATTTACCTAGCTCAAGACATCATCAAGAGGACATCACTGACTGCTTGCCAGTGTCGTACACAAGAGTCTCTAGTCCTATATTCCAACTTAATTTTCTTTAAATATTTTTATTTATTTGAGAAGCGAGAGAGAGAGAAAGAGAAAAAAAGTGTGTATGGGCATGTCAGGGACTCTTGCTACTGAAAACAAACTTCAGATACATGGTCCACTTTGTGCTTCTGACTTTTGGGTACTAGGGAACTGAACCTAGGCCAGAAGGCTTTGCAAGCAAGCACCTTTAATAGCTGAGCCATGTCCCCAGGCCCCATCTCCTTTCTTAAAGGACTCCAAGGATGTCAGAACATAGGTGTGATTTCTCCACAGAAGACAACCTGCCTCACAAGACACCTGCTGAAGCTCTTGTGCATCTGGGACTCAGCTCAGCACCAACATGGCTACAGTGCTGAGTAGCCCAGTCAGAAATGCCTGTTAGCTGGTACAGACACTGTACCACTAAAGCCCACCACCAACCAGGCCAACCAGATTCCAGTATTCTGCTAACTGCCTCTGGGACATAGAGCAGGCCTGCTTTAATGCTCATTGAAAAGGGGAGTTCCTGAGGTGAGACACAAAGCCCACACAGGTGGGCATCATGGGACCCTGCACAGAAATAACACCCATGCTGGTGCCCACCCTGCTACTCTGAGCAGGTGTGTCACACCTTCTGCCAGCACTTGGGACAGTTAGTAACCTAGCCTGTGCACAGGTGCAATCCAGACCCCAAGGACTGCCCAGGGCCCCAAGGCCAGGCTTACGGGAGAGTGAACGATGAATTCACAGGTCTTGGTCAAGTCCTTGGCCAACAGGGACCGCCGCATGTCACAGCGAAGTGTATACTAGAAGGAAAAGTGGCAGAGGAAAGTGTCACTTCAGGGAGCTTTGCTCTCATTACGAACCGACATCCAAATTCAACACATTTTAAGGAAACTTTGTCCAATGAATGTGTTACGTGAAATTAATCTGCACCATGGGGAATTGATGTTCAAAGTAAGGACATTTCTATTAACAACAAGCACAAAAGAATAAAAAGTCAAGTTTTGGCCTGTTCCCACAGCCATCTGGAAGTTGTGTGCACTGGAAAGCAGCATAAGGCCTTGGATGCCACAAGGAAGAGCAGCAAGTAGTGAACTAGGAAGCAGACAGGCCGGCCCGTGAGCCCAGGCTGATCACACAACCTCCCTGAGGTGCTGCTCCCCATGGGCTGTGGGTGCCCACCTGAGGTGAGCCTCTACTGAGACAAGTTGAGGAAGGCTTTGCTTCATAAACATGCTGGAAACCCCAGGAGTTGCCCAGCCCCTCACCACACTGCAGAGCACCAGAGGCAAAGTCAAGGTCAGACCCATCCGAGGGGCTTCTAGTTTACTTAACAAGAAGCAATGGAAGACCCAGAACTCCAGGGGATTCTAACAACTATATTTATATTCTTTTTTTTTTTTTTCCGAGGTAGGGTCTCCCTCTAGCCCAGGCTGACCTGGAATTCACTCTGTGGTCTCAGGGTGGCCTTGAACTCACGGCAATCCTCCTACCTCTGCCTCCCGGGGGCTGGGATTAAAGGCGTGTGTCACCATGCCCAGCTCTATATTTATATTCTTTATATTTTAATCTAAAGGAGAGATGAAGAAGGTATTTTTAAGGTTTTAATTTTAGAAAATTTCAAAGATGTATAAAAGAGAATAGTGTGTGAAGCCGCACACATCCACCAGGAGTCAGCTTAGGGCCGGCCTCCATTATCCACCTCCACCAACGTCCCCAAGGATCCTGCACATAAAGTTAAAGTTAGGACAGGAACGGAACAGCACGTAGGCCTACAGTTGGCCTATTCACCTTCTTGAGTCCTTGGGTCATTTTTCTCAGCTGGTCACTGGTCACCGCTAATATGCCAGCTGCAGGCTGGGCACTGGGACCACTGCCTCACATCCCTGTCCGTAAGGTGAGGCTGCCTGGAAACCACCCTCTGGGCACAATCACTGTCCTATTGGCAGACTTAAACAAACAGGGTGTGACTCAGAGGTCCACCATGTTCCATCCTCAGCACCACAAAAATAAAACCCTCCTATAACTCACATTTAATAAAGGTCGCTACTGCTTTAATCATACAGAAAAAAGCTTTTGAATTGTGTCAAAAAGTAACTCATACTCAGGACTGTCTGCATGGCTGTTGCAAGAAGCCTCATCTTATGAAGTAAGTATTATATAGTTGAGGTAGGACTGGGAGATAAGACATAAGATCATCCAGGGTTGGAGAGATGGCTCAGCAATTAAGGTGCTTTCCTGCAAGGCCTGGCAACCAAGTTCATCCCCAGTACCTACATAAAGCCAGAAGCACAAAGTGGTGCATGCATCTGGAGTCCATTTGCAGTGGCTAGAGGCCCTTGTGCACCCACTCTGTCTCTCTTTTCTCTGATAGCAAATAAAAATATTTTTTAAAAAGATCATCCCTTATCTGCAAGAATCTCAGTGTTTACACATGTATACATGCACATGTTTATTTTCTAATGAGATTTCAATCTGGTCTCTCCAACCAAACAGGCTGAGCAAAGACTGGTACTGTGTGTGAGTGTGCCTGCCCATTAGTGTGTACTGTGTGCGAGTGTGCCTGACCATTAGTGTGTACTGTGTGCGAGTGTGCCTGACCATTAGTGTGGATGTGTACACTCTTGGACACCCCCACATTGTTTGGCATGAATCATATTTTGCTTTTTCCCTGGTCAGATCTCAACCACCTCCCTCCCTAGTAGAGGAGAGAAGCCAGACCACTTCAGGGACCTCAGGAAAGAATTCTCTTCTCAGGAACAATTCTCTTCTCTGGAGTCTCCAGCCCCAAAGACTGAAGCCGTAGCCACCCACTGGCAGCCAGCTTTGTCATTGCAAGAAGCTAACCTGCTAAAGGACCAAGACAGTGGCCCTTGGCCTCCGACCCTGCTGAGCTGCTCCCCATTAGGATCCATAGGCCCATGTTCACATCAGACAGTCTGAGTTGGACTTTGTGACTTGGGAACGGAGGTATGAATCAGAGGCATCCACTTTGGCCACTATCCTTGAAGTGTGAAAGGAATTAGTAACTTAAGGCAGCATTTGTCCTATGGGGGAGGGGATGGCGGTAAAGCAAAGAGGAAACACTTATGTGAGCTCTGGGAATAGTGTCACGTTCTGCATCCACTTCTAACACTGAGCTGTTACGAGGCTGGTGTGCTCATCACTCAGAGAATATTCAACGAGCACATGCTGTGCAACAGGCCCTCATTCCCACATGAAGCCCCTGGGAGCAAGGTCAAGGAGTCAGTGGGTGTGGATTTACACCTGTCTATGCCCAAACCTACACTGAATCCTTGAGCAACACAGCAGAGGGCAGTACTCAAGCCCAGATGCACCAAAACAACTCTGTAAGAAACACAGCGAGGGGTTTTGGGTTCTACTCTTCCTCTTCAATTTCTTTCTTCCATCATGGGAAGATTTCCGACCTGGAAAGCAGTCCAGAATTCACAGCCACGTACCAGAAGTTGGTATTTATGTCTACACAAGTAGCTGTTAATCCAGACACTTCCTGCTTCTCTAGGAAGAACAAGGCCTTGGAGTGTGCACATGTGCATGCACGTTTGTTATTGCCTGAAACAGGCGTGCCAATGATAAAGAACTAGAAACACTGTCTCTTCACAGAAAAGCATCTTTTGCAATACAGCATGTCATGCTACACGTGGCTTTTCTTGATAGCTCTCTTAGACAATTCATGAAACTCACCTACTGACAGACCTTCAGCTAAATTCTCCCAAGTGTTCTGAGATGGTTATCAATTTTAAATGTGCTAGCTTTTACTTAGAAAGTGGTATTTACCATGTCCAAATGATCAATTTAGAGTTTTGTTCTGTTTTGTTTTTTGAGATAGGATTTCATGTATCCCAGGATGGCCTCAAGCTCTCTATGCAGCTGAGAATGACTCTGAACTTTGAATATTTCTGCTTCCACCTCTGGAGAACTGGGTTAACAGGTGAGCGCCACCATGCCAGGTTTATGTAACGCTGGCAACGGAACCCAGGGTTTCGTACTGCTAGGCAAATGCTCTACCCACTGAGCTATATCCCAGCCTCCTCAACTAAAACTCAATTTCTAAATGAAACGACTTTCTAACTTTCTGCGCTCTCACACATCCCAAAGACTGCAGAGTTTTTCTCATCTACAAGGGAGCTGCTGCAAGTGGACAGCACAAAAGTATCTTTCTTTGTGTGGAATCAAGTATCTTTCCCTGGGCTCCACTCCGGAGACAATAGCAACTATGAAAGCCATCCCTCACCAGCAGAGGTAGACGGGAAGTCATAAATCCACTTCCCTCATTTACAAGGTTTGCTCAATGAAGAATACGAGCCTATGTTAAAGTGGTAGCCTGTGGGTATTAAACAAAGAGACATTTATAAGAATAAAATAGACAAGTTAGTGCCGGTGCCAGAAAAGAGTCAGGGCATCTCTACTAACCAGCAGTCAAAGTGCCCGACAGTGTCGACGTGACCGGAGAAGAGTGCAAAGGAAACAAAGGAATTTAAAGAGAGACTTTATACCACAGCTCCAACCAAAAGTAATGGTCATAGGAGAACACTTGCCTAGCATGTGTAGGGTGCTGGGTTTGCTCTCTACCACTGCAAAGCAAATAATAATAATAATAATAATAATAATAATAATAATAATAATAATGGTCATACACAAAATGTAGTGAACAGGGCAAAAAGAGAAATCAATATAGCATAGACATGAGAGGTCTCAGCAATAAATCCAGCATTAAATTCTCAAGTTCAACTATTAACTTCTAGTGAAGGAAAAAAAAAAATTGGGTTTCAGAAGAAAATGAAGCAGTCCGCCACATGGGAAAAGGAAACTCACCTGAATGTTGACGAACACACCATGGTAGGTCTCATACAGAACTTTGTTACCCTTCACGTGCAGAGGAAACTCAAAGGGAATCTCTGTCTTGCCGCTGGGGAACTTGCCTGGTTTCACCATCTCGATGGTGCTGTTGATAATCTGGATGGGCTGTGAATAAACAAATCCGAGCAGCTGGCAGCATGCACTTGGGTGTGTGGTCAATCTCCCTGGACACAGCCCAACAGGCCTGGACACTGCCTTGCACTGGATCCCGAGGGGAGCAGCAAGGTGCTGGTTTCTAACATGAGCCACCCGAGGTCCCTGAACACAGTAGGAATTGAACCCATGTGCTCGCTCTCCTGCCCAAACATCTCACTGAACTGTCTCAACCCCCACCCAGAATGCCAAATAAGACCCATCAGGGAAGTGGCCTGTGAGGGCGGACGGCCTGTGGCCAGGGCTCATTCTGATCTGGTCCATCTTGTCTTGTCTCCTCTCAGCATTGCTGTCCTATCTCCCCAAAGCCCCCGGCCTCTTGGAACCTCAGCACTGCAGCGGTGTGGGCAGAGTGCACCTCTCCCCCAGCCCCAGCTGTCCAATAGACTGTCTCAGCTTGGCCTCCCGAGACAAAGACAGATAGGACTAACACGGCAGGGATTTGGGATTTTATTTGTTTGCTTTGATGTCATTTTATTTGGGGGATAGGATCTCACTATAGTTAACCAAGGCTGGCCTTAACTCATGACCCTCCTGTCTCTGCCTCAGCCTCAGCCTCCAGATGGTGAGATTGTAAGTGTGCACCACCACACCTGACTGATGTTCATGCTTTGAAAGCTCTGGTTTACATCACCCTGAGAAAAACCCCTGCCAATCTCTAAATGCTAAGGGATTAAACGTAAAACTGCTGGGCTGGAGAGCTGACTCGCCACCAAGTCCGATTCCCCAGTACCCACGTAAAGCCAGATGTACAAGGTGGCACGTGAATCTGGAGTTCGTTTACAGTGGCTGGAGGCCCTGGTGCACCCATTCTCTGTGTCTCTGCTTGCAAATAAATAAAAATATTTTAAAAACTGCATAAGTACCACTGCTCCTAAATCTAGTTAGGTTAGTGTCCCTCCAACTCTCCCCCTCAGTGAGATGACATGGCCTTCAAGAGCTCCAAGTTCAGAAAAGCTACCTAAATGACAAGAGGCAAGAGTGTACCTGCTCCATCTGACCCTAACGTGAACTCCAACAAGAGCAACAGGCACAGCTAATAAGAAGCCTTGATGGAGGAAGCCAAGGACCACAGGCACGGGCCAGACTTCTCAGAAGAGCTCAAGTGAGGCCATTTACGTTTCTGCTAATCCTAAACTCCGCATAGGAATATTATACAAGCAGATATGTGGTAGCAGAATATAGAATAACAGGGATATTATCAGGTTGCTGGGTACACGACCTCATAAACAACAATCAGTAACAACAAAGGTAGATGGCAAGTGCAAACCACCACAAACATCTGAATACTGAACTGAGCATTTTAAAAAAGTAATAAATTTATTTTTACGCCAATGTGCATGTGCAGGCATGTGTGCATGCATGTGTGCATACGTGTGTTTGTATGCATGTGTGTAATGCGTGTATGTGTGCATACACATGCATGCACGTGTAACTGCAAATGAACATCAGATGTTTGCACCACTATCTACATCTGGTTCATACAGGCAGCTTGGGAATCAATCGTGGGCTGGCAGGCTTTGCAAGCCAGCATCTTTAACCACTGAACCATCTCCCCAGCCCTGAACTGAACATTCTTACCTTCACAGAATTGTAGAAAGCTTCAAACACACCCACACTTTTGGCACTGAGCTGGAGGTTTACAGTCCCTTCCATGGTCAAAGACACTCCCTGGTGCTGCACAGAGTCCTTGCTAGAGATGACCACCACGCCAGAGAGCACTTCCTGGGGGACAAGAGACAGCCTCCAATCAGACCAGCACAGCTCTCTTCCTCCTAGGTTATGGCACAGTCTCTGTAACCATCAGTTCATTCAGAGCCTCAGACATTTAGAGAGCCCTGGACTCGGATGGAGAAGTCGGGGCAGGGGGCAGCAGGCCTAGATGGAGGGAGCAGCAGGGAAACTGCTCCATTAGTGGTCTCCAGGATACATCCTCAGTCCCAGCTTATAGACCCCCACTTGATGTGATTCCCAAGGGCACAGGAATCCATAACTCCAAACTGCAGCTGGGCTCGAGATCACACATGCCCATTGTCATGGCTCAAATCTGTGATGTCCTCCACAGGCTCGTGCTTTGAACACTTGTTCCCCAGCTGAAGTGCTACCTCTGGAGTCTTTGGGATAAGGATATGACTGGCAGAATAGGTTACCAGCAGGAGGCCTTTAAAGGTGACTGTTCTCTGCCTCCTGGTGTATTTTAGAAACTAAGTTGGGCATGGTGGCTCATGCCTTTAACACGAGCATCCAGGAGGCAGAGGCAGGAGGATCACAGTGAGTTTAAGGCCAGCCTGAGACTACATAGTGAATCCCAGGTCAGCCTGGGCTAGAGCGAGACCCTACCCTGAAAAAACAAAAAGAAACCACCACTGCCACAGGCTCCCACAGTCATGAACTCCACCAAGCCTTCCCAACCATGATGGCCTGAGACCCTAGCAAACCAGGAGCCACCATCCTTCAGGTTTTCTCATAACATCAACCGGAAATGACTGCACATTTTCTAAGACACAATGTACCTGGAGTCTTCTGCCCAGAAGCCCTCAGTGACCCTGAGGTGGCCAGCACCACAAACACACCAGGGCAGCACTCATGCTCATCAGAACCATCCTTGGTCCCCAGCGCCTAGCTCACCCAGACCCACAGGTCTCCACCCTTCACTCCCTTAGTTCATAATTCACTCGAGGAAAACCTCATAACAGAAGCCTTTTATCTGGAGTTAATTACTAGGAGAATGCAGACACTAACGGGATCTTTAGTGAATGGCAGTTTCTTCCTGTCCACACAGAACTTGCCAGATTCCATTTGTTACATGGTTTGAGAGAAAGAGGAAGTTGAGGAGACAGAATAGCATGAGCCAGAACAGAGACTCGGAGCACAGGGTTTCTGAAACAGCCTTTAGACATGGTATGGCTGGCATCAAGTGATACCACGAGGCAGAAGGAACAAACTCAGACCAAAAAAGAAACACAACAAAAATAGAAATTAACCCACCACTCATTATAAAACATTTGTTACTGATGTTCAAACCTGCCATCTTTTCCGGAAGACATTCTTACCAAGTTCTCATGTGGAATTCTGGGAGCAGGGAATATTCTGTGTCCCTTCAATTACTAAGTATTGTGGCTTTATTTCCCACTACCCACCCAATAGCCCTGAAATCTAAATGAAAACAAATACTATCATCTTCTGTCTGAGCAGAATTCAGGGAGAAGTTTATGTCCTTAGAACATTAAAAACTCATACACAGATTTACATGAAAAGTCCTCTGAAATAATTTAGTTTCTGAATCTAATTTAAATAATTCTACTGGGGCTGGAGAGATGGCTCAGAGATTGAGGCACTCACCTGCAAAATCTACCACCCGAGTTTGATTCCCCAGTAGCCATGTAAAGCCAGATGCACAAAGTGGTACATGTATCTGGAGTTTGTAGTGGCTAGAGGCCCTGGCATACCCATTTTCTCTATATATGCTTGCAAATAAATAATATTTAATAAAAATAATAATTCTACTAATTTTTGTACAGCCAAAATCAAATCAGAGCTTAATTTTTTACAAAACGGAAACTCATCAGCATATTTTTCAACTTGCCTAGTATGTTCCAAAAGTAAAATGAAACAAAACCATTTTGTGAATTTTATGAGTTAAGCAAGACAAGTGTCCATATAATCATAACATTTTCAGTTACTCTTATGGGCACAGGTCTTTGGGCTGACCTTTGATTGTCACAATCTAATTATGACATCTAGAGAGCCATTTTAACCCTTTAATCCCCATGGTATATAAAGCAGTGTTGGGGAGCAGTCAAGAACCTTGCACGCCTTTAATCCCAGCAATCAGGAACTCAGGAGACAGAGGTAGGAGGATCACCATGAGTTCAAGGCCACCCTGAGAGACTACATAGTGAATTCCAGGTCAGTCTGGGCTAGAGTGAGACCCTACCTCGAAAAACCAAAAAAAAAAAAAAAAAAAAGAAAAGAAAAGAAAAAAAAGAACCTTGCAAACAAATGGAGTAAATACTTTGTAACTCGAGGGACACTTCTGTCATTTTCTAATTAAGAAGTAAGATAGTAAACTACAAATTAGTAATATATTTTGTTGAGAAATCAGGTATTCTTACAACAGGCAGATCTGTTCAATTTCTACCAACAAAAGAAGGGCACAGAATTGGATATGGAATGAACCCAAGGGGTAAAGAAACAGATCTGACAGAGTTAAGACTGGTGGTAGTGGAAAGACTATTCTTGATTATGCTGGCAAAGGACATGATGAGCTTGAATAATGGAAATTAATGAAAGACTTTGCCAAAACCTCTCCGCTTCCCCCCTCCTTTATCTAGATGCCCAACAAGTTGTGTGGCTCTGGGTAGTACCAATGCCTCACCCAACACAACAGGAGCCAGACCATGGGGGGAGGGGCACACATAGACTTAAGAATCTTACACAGAAGCCCTTACAGTGTATGGCTGGTTAGGAGACAAACCATAGCTTGTGCCACCTCAAGGATAACTTGACCTTAGAAAGAAGAGATCATTGGCAACAAGCACGAGGGAGGCTGTGGCCCCACACTATATGCACTCGGGACCCAGGACACGCGAGGAAGGTTAAAATGTGTCTCCATTTCCAGCTGCACTATGGCTGGTGACTGTCATGGATATGCAGGGAAGAGCATGTCCATTACCACAGTCTTACCGAACAATGCCGACTTAAAATTCTGGCTTCATAGAAAGAGCTAAGTCAGCATCAATAAAGACATTATTGGGCTGAAGAGATGGCTTAGCCGGTAAGGCATTTGCCTCCAATGCAGAAGGACCTGAGTTCAATTCCCCAGTGCCCATAAAAGCCAGAGGGTGCATGTGTCTGGTGTTCATTTGCAGTGGCTCTCTCTCTCTCTCAAATAAATAAAATATTTATAAAAAAGACATTATTTGTCATAACTAAAACTGGGTGGTAGAAAATAAAAGAAAGAAGAGAAATACATTTATCTATTACAATTCATAGGAAATTAACATGTTGTCTCCAACAGAAGATTCAGGGATTATAATAAAGTTGTAGGGTAAAAATCAGGACCAAAATGGCTATAAAATCATACAAACAGATTGGGGTGCTGCTCGAGGTAGAGCTTATGCAGATGGCCCTGGTTCCATGCCAGCCCTGCTAGGGAAATAGCAACAGGCACTGGGTGGAAGGTGTGGCCCGAGGGCTCCAGGCCACAGAGAAGGCCTAGCTGGCACACAGAGCAGAATCCAGTGAGAATCCAAGGGCAGGAGCACAGAGGAAAAGCAACCACACTGGCTGAGGGAGGCCTCAGTAGGGCAGACTGTGACCAGGACAGCCCTGGGGTCTGCAGTGGCACACCCTGCAGCAGTGCTCAGGAGGTACCAGTGAAGCACCACAGGGACAGTGCCACCACACCTGTTTTCAAACATGCCGAGATGGTTCTGAGAACACCTCCTGTTCATTGTGTCAGGGATGGGTTATGAATTAGGAAATGAGCCTTTCCAGAGTGTCAAAGATTCCTCGGTGGAGGGGATGATGAGCATAGCTTATTGTTTATATGTATGGAGGTTGTCCATGAAAAGGGTTCTTTAAAAAAGTGATAGGTCACAAGCGAATAAAGAAACCCACTTACAAGTGTTCTCTGCCCCTTGATTTCTCAAGGTAGGGTCTCCCTCTAGCGCAGGCTGACCTGAAAATCACTATGTAGTCTCAGGCTGGCCTCCGACTGACAGCAATCCTCCTACCCCAGTGAGGGAGTGCCACCATGCCCAGTCCCACTTGCAAGTTTTGATGACTGTGTTGCTAAAAGGTTTTAACCAACCCCCCAAATTACCTTGAGCTCAGTTAACTCAAAAATCTACATTTTAATATCCTAACAGATGTACAGTTCGCTTACTAAGAATATAATAGGATAGTGTAGAAGAGTTAACCTTTTATTTTATTGTGTATGTGCATGTGTGTGCACAGGCACACCCCCACCTTGTGTGAAGGTCTCATCCACCTTTTCTGAAACAGGACTCACCAAGTAGGTTAGAATGGTGGGCCAGTGAGACCCAGTACAGAAATTACAAGTGTGCCCCACACCTGGATTTGGAAATGTGGGTTCTGGGCATCAAACTCAGGTCCTCGTGCTTTTAAAGCAAGCATTCTACCAACTGAGTTACCTCATCAGCCCAAGATGTTTGTTTTTAAATAGCATTTTAGCTTTGCAATTTCTCTTCATAACAAGCATGGGTTTCTACATGCCAGCTGAATAAGACACAACACAGGTATAGAGGGTTTTGTGGTAAGAGCAATCACCCCACAGTGCATAAATCCCTCGTCATAGTAAACTGGCTGTGCTGGGGAGTAAATCTTATTTATGTATCTCACAAGCCTAATATTTAACAGTGCCACTTTCAATGAGTACATGTGCCAGATTGAAGAATGTAAAACATTTTGAATTTATAAAAATAAATGAATTATATTTACATTAAAGAAAGATTTACTGTAGGGCTCTTCTAACCAATAAGCTCTCCCAGTGCACAGGAGACATAATGTAATTCACAATGCAGCCAAGGCAGACTTCTTTTTTTTTTTTTGGTTTTTCGAGGTAGAGTCTTGCTCTAGCCCAGGCTGACCTGGAATTCACTATGTAGTCTCAGGGTGGCCTTGAACTCACGGTGATCCTCCTACCTCTGCCTCCTGAGTGCTGGGATTAAAGGCGTGCGCCACCACGCCCGGCCAAGGCAGACTTTTTGTTCAAGAATACATTACTGCACAGAGAAGGATACTCTGTAGTCCCAGGCTGGCCTTGAACTCATAGCAATCCTCCTACCTCTGTCCCGAGTACTCGGATTAAGAGTGTGTCACCATACCTGGCTTCATTCTTTCTATTGACAGTGGGGAGGAGAGAATAAATGAATGGATGCACCAGGGCCTCTGGATGCTGTAAATGAACTCCAGAGACATGTGCTACTTTGTGCATCCGGCTTTGGTACTGGGGAACCAAACCCAGGCTTGAAGGCTTTGCAAGCAAGCACCTTTAACTGCTGAACCATCTCCCCGGATCCCGTTCTTTGAAGACTGTTATTTAATAGGTCAATGTATTACTTTTCTTGTTGCTGTGACAAAACACCCAACAGAAACATCTTAAGGGAAGAAAATTTTATCTTGGCTCATGGATTCAGGGACTCTTGGTCCATCACAGTGGGAAGTGCACGGCAGAGTGGCCTTGTCCTGTGCTGGTATGGTATAAGCTGCTGGTTGAGTTCCTCACATGGAGTCAGGACCAAAAAATGGAGCTAGATCTGAACAGGAGACCAGTGCAGCCGTCAAAGCCCTGCCCCTAGATGCCTGCTTCAGTCAGGTTCTTCCTCCGAACAGCCACCAGCTGGGGAACAAGTGTTCCAGCACACACAAGCTTCAGTCAGCAGTGTAAGTGCACCACCCAGGAAAGGTTGTTACAGCCACTCTTCCTCCTTCCCTTGGCAGCAAGAGCAGGTTTGTTTTTTCATTTATTTGAGGGAAAGAGTGAGTGCTCCAAGGCCTTTTACATACACTACTTTGTGCATCTGTCTTTATGTGGGTGCTGGAGAATCTAGGTGGCATTGTTCAATGCTCTGGGGTCCCAGACTGAAGACAGTGAACGGAGCACCAGCATTTTTCTCTCTCTGCTTCCTGAGGACACAATGTGACCAGCTGCCATGATCCAGACACCATGACTTCCCCTCATTGAAAGACTGTATTCCCTCAAATAGTGAGCTAGAGTCAATTCATCCTTCATTAAACTGCTTTTGAAATGTATTTATTTTGGCACCAACAAGAAAAGTAACTAGGGCTGGGGAGATGACACGTGTGAACATCTGTAATCCCAGCCCTCCTACAGTGAGATGGCTGGAAGAGACAGAATCCCCAGAAGCTTGCAGACTGGTTTGCCTGGCATAGGCAAGCAGTGAATAGGAGACCCTGCCTCAAACAAGGTGGAAAGTAATGACCAGCACCCAATGCTACCCTCTGACCTTCACATAGGCACCGTGGCATGAGTGCACCTTCATTTACATACAAACATTCACACAAAGAAAAAGTGACCAATACAACTATCCACTTATGAATAAAATATGTTTTTCTTGTATAATCATGTAAGGTTTCTGTGGTGGTTTGATTCAGGCATCCTGAATGCTTGATTCCCAACTGATGGCAGTTTTGGAACTGGAACCTCGCTGGAGCTGTGTTGTTGGGGGTGGACTTATGGCGGTTATAGCCAGCTTCCCCTTGCCAGTGTTGGGCACACCTACCTGCCACTGTTTAGTGTTGTGATGGAGGTGATGTCCACCCTCTCTGCTCATGCCGTTGTTTTCCCTGCCATCATGGAGTTTACCCTAGAGTCCATAAGCCAAAATAAACCCATTCCTCCACAAAATAGAAAAAAAAAGTGCTGTGGTGGAGGTAATGTCCACCCTCTGCTCTTGCCATCATTTTCCCTGCCATGATGGAGCTTCCCCTCGAATCTGTAAGCCAAAATAAACCAATTCCTCTACAAACTGCTTTTCATTGGGGTCTCTTCTGCACAGCAAAGAGAAAGGCTGACTACAACAATTTCCTTTTTAAATGCCTCAAGGGCTAGAGATGATTCAGCTGGGGGAGGAGAGTTACCAGTCTTATCCAGCAGTGAACCCGGAAAGTGACACAACTGGCAAGCAGGCAATGTGTGCCACATGGTACAATAATGGTATGTCTGTTATGGGGAAAGCAACTGCTCTATGACTGATGAGGCCTATTGTACAGGAGGAATTCAAGCCTGGTACGGAAAACTTCATCAAAAGCCTATGGCTGGGAAGTTATAAGACCTGGGGGAAACCAGTATTGTGGTTTGGCTAAATGGGGCCCACTAAATTGCCTTATAAAATACTTATGTATAAGCCAGGCGTGGTGGTGCACGCCTTTAATCCCAGCATTTGGGAGGCAGAGGTAGGCCAGCCTGAGACTACAGAGTGAATTCCAGGTCAGCCTGGACTAGAGCGAGATCCTACCTCAAAAAAAAAAAAAAAAAAAAAAAACTTGTGTTTATGCCCATTTATTAATGCTACTCTCACTTTTGGTTAGAGAAGCTTATCTTTTTCAGATGGCGGTGACCACTAGGGTGACTCAAAACTCATCAAAGTTCTGAATTTGACAGTGGAGTGTTTAGCACTGTGAGGCATCTGCAAAGCACAGGTACTATTGGGGAAGAGGCGGCAGAAAGAATGTAAGAGCCAAAGGATTGGGAGGAGTGCTTTTTAATGCTATCTTCCAGCACTGAGTGGCTACTGCATTCATGACCTCACGGTAGCTGATACTATCTACACAAGACCTGCATGCATAACAAATATGAGGGCAAAAAATGATATCCAAATAGAAGGACATGTTGGAAAGATGAAGGGGTTTAGTGGAGGGGATACAGGATAGGAGACGAAGAAGGGTGGTGGGAGGGGATTGTGATCAGGTACATTGTATATATGTATAAAGGTTGTCAATAAAGTTTTTAAAATTATCCTAAGATGTTCATAACAGTCAAAAGTTGAAAATAACCCAAACGTCCATCAATAGATGAAAAGATAAATGTGTGGTCTACCCATACAGGGAGCATTATTTGGTCATTCAAAGGAACGAGCAATTGAAATATGCTGCAACATACACAAATATTGAAAACATGCTAGCTCAAAGAAGCCAGTCCCAAAAGGCCACATGTTATATGATTGATAAAGTCTACAACAGGCAAATTCATGGATACATAAAGTAGATTTGTGATTACCAGGGGTTAGGAGAAAGGAAAAAAAGCAACTATTAGACATAAGACTTTAATTGATGAAAATGTTCTGAAATGTAAATATTTAGCATACATATTAAAACCACTGAATTATGTATTTTAGAAGGGTGATTTTGTGGAACCTAAACTGTAGCTCTACAAAGCTATCATTTAAAAATAAGAATACAGAGCAGACCCACATAACTAATATTTTCCCACATTTATTTTCTTCAACACACAAAGACAAGAAACATGCAAACTTTATAGCTGGACAAAGTGAGGTTTAGTTACTGTAACACTTTTTCAGTATGTGGAACATGTTCCTATGTAACCAAAATATAAATATACTTAGGAAAGTCAACACCAGTACACAAGTATTGTGTAACAAAATTATACATTGTATTTGATTCTTTTTATGTTGAAAAAAAATATATATATATATATATATATTTGAGACAAGGTCTTATGCATCACAAGCTGGCCACGAACTTGCTATGTAGCCACAGATAACTTGAACTTCTGACCCTCCTGCCTCTACCTCCCCAGAGCTGGGGTTACAGGCATGCACCACCACGATGGATTTATGCCACACTGGGGATCAAGTTCAGGGACTCTGACATGCTATGCAAGCACCCTTTCAACTGAGCTACATCTCCAGGGCCTCCCACTTTCCCTCCCCCCCCCTTTTTTTCTGGTTTTTCAAGGTAGGGTCCCACTCTAGCCCAGGCTGACCTGGAATTCACTACGTAGCCAAAGGGTGGCCT
This sequence comes from Zapus hudsonius, assembly GCA_004024765.1. NCBI lineage: Eukaryota > Metazoa > Chordata > Mammalia > Rodentia > Dipodidae > Zapus > Zapus hudsonius. The sequence goes on from PVHP010002374.1 coordinate 84,450, forward strand.
CGAACTCCTGGTGATCTCCTACCTTTGCTTCCTGAGTGCTGGGATTAAAGATGTGTGCCACCACACCTGTTTTTTTTTTTTTTTAAATGACAGAGACATTTTAAGTATACAAGCCAACTGTTTGACAGTGTCCCTCACATCAGGTATGGCGGACTGTTTGCTTTGGAGTATATAAGCAAATTCTGTCTTCCTCCATGTGACATGTGGCAGGGTACATGAGTCACCCACCTTACTGGTGATGGTAACTTGTTTTTGTTGGTCATCCTCTGAATGGTGACAGCTAGATTCCTCCATCACAAAAGCAGCTTTTCCCTTTGTAAGTAATAATGGGTGAAGGACTGTACAAATTATTAGTGTTCCTGATTTTTACACAAACGTTTTCGCATCTATTCAAAAATCTTAGCCAGATATATTCTCCCTTAGACATCATTATGGCATTTGTTTGATCAAACACTTATCAAGTATGTACAGCTAGCTGCGATACCAACAGCAGCTGTGACATTAGAATCACTGATATCTCTGGAAAAAACTGAAAATTCCCTACGACGACCGATTGCGATGTAGACTCAGGGGTAATATTCTGAGTAGGAGGAAACTTCCAACACCCTCATTTTGCACAAAGGAAACAGAGGAGGCGGATGCATTGCACACGTGCATTGCTTTTTGGGTTTTCATTTTAATGTCATTCCTTCCCCCCCCCAAATTTAGAACTTTTATGTGATGACAAGCGACCACAGCCTAAAAACATGCTGTCGTTAGATGTGCATATTTCTGTCTTCAAATTGAATTTTGCCTTTTGGTCATCAAATCTTTGCAGTTGGGGAAGAGAGAGAAAGAGGGGGGCGTCTGTCATCTGCTCAAGGCGACAGCTCAAGCCAGGCAGGAGGGAGGTTCCAGAAGGCCCGGCTCCAGCAGGACCTACAGATGCCCGCGGGGAACCAGCGCGGGACGCACCTGGAGGTCCGCACCTGGAGGTTCCCGCACCTGGAGGCGCCCGCACCTGGAGGCGGTCCGGCCCCACCCAGGACATCCAGATGCGCACGCAGCGCCGGAGACCACGGAACCTGAAGGCCCAGCCACCCCTCCACTTACCCCGGCATGATAAACCTTATTCGCTCTTTTAATCTTGATGTCCAAGGAGGTTCCCATCTTGGATCACACACTGAGGCCGCCACTTCCGGCCACCGTGACCAAGGGGAAGAGGGCCGCCCCGCCCCCTGCCCGGGAACCCGTCTGTCTCCACCGGCGGCGGCGTCACGTGACATCGCACCCCCTTCCGCTCGCTCCAGAGCTCCGACGAGCTCCTTCCGGCATCCGTCAGCGTGAGGGGTGGGAGCAAGGTAACCCCGCCCCTTCCCGTAAGGCTCTCCCGGCGTGCTCTGCGGCGGGGGCGGGACCCAGGCCGGCTTGCGGGCACGCTCCCGTCATGCTCTGCGGCGCCGAGACGCTGCGCCATGGAGGCGACCTTCCGGAAGTCAAGACTCAGGGAAGTGCTCTCTCCTCACATGGCCTCTGTCTTCATCCTCTGGCTTCCCCTCGCTTCTTGGGCTTCTGGCGATTGAGCCACCGCCCCGTAGGTCTCTCCCTGCGGGAGCGGTCCCGGGAGACCCGCCGGGAACGCGGCTCTGCTCGTGCATCCTGCCTGCCAGGCGCTGATTGGCCGCCGCCCCGCCCGCGGCTGGCGGCCAAGGTCTCGGGCAGCGCGGGGTGACCTGCCTGCGGGGGCTTGTGGGTATCCCGTAGGCGGGGCTCGCCGGGGCGCACCTGCCCGCAGTAGGCGCTCGCGGAACAGCCGTGGGCACCGCCCCTACCTGGGCGAGCGGCCTGCTGGCTACTGAAATGAAGTCCTTGTAGACGCTTGCGGAAGTAAGGTCAAGTGTCACTAGATAGATATCAGTGCTGTGTTAGCTGATGTTTGCTTCAACTCCCAGGCTCTGATGGGCTTTTCCCCCAAGTGCTTCTAGGATAACATTTTCTGTAAGTCGGTGTCATTAGTTAATGCCAGGGACGCGGCCCCCTCTAGGTGACGAGCAGTGATGGACAGTAGCCGCAGCTGCTTTGGAAGGTTCATCAGTGTGATGTTTCCCAACATTGAGAAGCCCTGTTTCAACTCCTCTCCACCCCTCAGGGCTTTCCTCTGGGGCTTAAAGCTCTTCCTAGCAATTCGTAATCATTCCAGTCTACTAGTCTGTTTGGAATTCAAGAAGTGGATCCCTTTCTACTAGACTCTTATGACAAAGAGGAAAGAAACGCCTTTTGAGCATCCACACTCTAGGTTTGCTTGCTTCAGCAAACAGGCTTTATGCTTATTTCACAGCTGTGCTGTGGTTCCTGGAGGGCAAGTGTGCCATGCTCTCTACCCTTATGGTTGCACATCTGTGGAAGGCTGGTGTAGTGTAAAATGTTCCATGTGATCAGGCCCTTCCTGTTTGTTGACTTCCAAAAATAACATTTTTTTTTCTCCAATCACCTTCCTTTTCCCATTTCTGACCTGAAGTGGTTGCTTTCAATGTCTAAGAATCAGATTATGTCAAAGTGTCAGTCTTCCTGCTTAAGGGAAACTGGGGATCCATCTTGGTGATTAGGTTCAAATTGTGTTTCTGGCTCTCAGACATCCTTCTTCAAGGCCTGGTTTCTGTTGAGACAGAGAAAAGAGGAAACAAGGCAAGCTTCTTAACAGGCCACAGTGAGAAGCCTCTTAGTAGATCTTTGCTTGTCTGTATAACTGGCCCATGCTTGAAATGCTTTTCACGAATGACAGATGGATAGGCTGGTGGGGCCCTCTCCCTTCCAGACGGTTCATGGGAGATCTACTTCCAACTTGATATTTTCTGTTATCCCACTGCCAGCATCCAGCCATATATCCAGTGGGGTAGAGTTCCAGCTGCACAGGTAGGACTGCCACAGGCTCCTCTTGCACTAAAAAACCACACATCCTTGCCACACAAGACTATTTCATGGCCACTCGACAGTGTGACCCCTCCTTAGTCTTGTTCCTTCTTGAAACAAGCTGGAATGCTGATGAAACAGATTTGCAAGCAGCAAATACAATATCAGTCCCCCGTCCATCTGACGCCCCTGATAATTAGAAAGAATGGTCCTACAGCATCCCCCACTACGTTACTTTATTTTAAAAATTTATTTGCAGTCAAAGAGAGAAAAAAGACGAACAGAATAGGCATACTAGAGCCTCCAGCCACTACTGGCTCTGCATTGGACCTGGGGAATTGAATTCAGATCATTAAGCTTTGCGCGCAAGCAGCTTAACCTCTGAGCTGTCTCTCCAGCCCCACTACATCATTCCATACTGGAATTGTGATACAGTTTTTACCAGACGAATATATCCAGTCAATATTTTTGAAATATAAGCTATTTCTAAGTCCTATATAGTTCCTAGCAGGTTCTTTTTTTATTATGTATTCATTTATTAGCATGAACTGGCATGCCAGGGCATTTTGCCCCTTCAAACTCCAGATGTATAGGCCACTGCGCATCTGGCGTTATGTGGGCACTGGGGAATCAAACCCATATCATGAAGTATAATAAAACAGTGTTTTCCCACCAGGCATGGTGGCTCATGCCTTTATTCTCGGCATTTGGGAGGCAGGGGTAGGAAGATTACAGTGAGTTTGAGGCCACCCTCAGACTATATTGTGAATTTCAGGTCATCCTGGGCTAGAGCAAGACCCTACCTTGGAAAAAAAAAGGAGAAACAGTATTTTGACAAAACTACTAAATATGTTTGGTCTAACACGAGTATGGAAAGAAGAGGAGGCCCTGGAGTCAGGTCTAGTGCTTCCCCCCCCCCCCAGAGTTAAGGGTGGAGGTAAGTGAGGGTGCAAGAAACCTGGCAGGGATCTCAGAAAGCCTGAGGGGAAAGGACCAGAGGTTAGGACCACCAGCAGAGGTGAGTTATGGGCTGACTCAAGCCAGTGTAAGGCTCAGGCTAGATCAAGCCATTCCTGCAGCTCCAGCTGGACCATGGGCAGATATCCAGTGAACATGACATTTTTAAAACTGTATGCTTTTCTACCCCACATAGAAGATCTCAGTGAGAAAACAGGGATATGATAAAAGAATTCTAAGTTCCAACTGAATAGTGAAATTGATTTCCCCTCTTCCCTCAGCAGACATGGTTACTGGAGAATGAAACTAGGTTAATTTATAGAGAAATGAAGACTTGGTCTTTTGGTCATTTATGTGTTGTGCTTGTAAATTTTGAAACAGCTACATGTACAGAAATCAATAGACCTTTCTAATTACAGCAGTAACCCGTCGGGAAACAAAATGAAGACAGGCAATGTATTCTCAATAGCAATAAAAGTACCCTGTGGGAGTGGTTACAAGAAAATTCAGTGCCAGGAGTGGGGTACTTTCCAACAAGTTGTTGGTCATTGAGGCCCCTGATGCCCCCAAAACATTCCTGACTATTGCCACGGTTCTTGGTTGCCCACTAGATCTAGATTGTAAGACCCTGTTGCTGAAGACACTCCATACTGGGGCTGTAGATCACTGAGAAATCAAGTTGGAGCAGAGCTATAAGCCTCCCCCCTATTGACTAGCTGTCCTCATGTTGGAAAGAGCTATGCATCCTGCTTGGGGGGGGGGGGGGAAGTCCTCAATGGTCTTAACTAGTAGTGGACCCTGCAAGTTTAACTGCTTGGCAACTAGTCCAAATTTGCAATGGTGTCATGTCTGTTATAGGAGAAACCAGCTGTTCTCTGATTGGATTTGAAGCCCACTCTACAAGAGGGAATTCCTGCTTGATACTGAAAACCTAATCTAAAGCCTATGGCTAGGAAACACATTTAAGTCCTAGAGGGAAACTACTGTGGTTTGACTAAATGGATATATTATACCCACCAAAATTCCCACCACTAAATATTTATGTATATGCCCTTATATTAATGCTACCCTCATAGTTGGTTGGAAAAGCTTCTCTTTTCAGATGGCAGTGACCACCATAAAAACTCATCAAAGTACTGAGAAGTGACAGTGTAGTGTTTGCCACTAAGAAACATCTTTATCACACCCTCCAAGGCTTAGGGACCATTGTGGAAGAGGTGGCAGAAAGAATGTAAGAGCCAAAGGAAGGGGAGGAGTGCTATACAGTACTGTCTTCCAGACAAAGTGGTCATGGCATTCATGGCCTCACAGTGGCTAATGCTACCCACACAAGACTTACGTTATAGGAGGGGGGAAATGATGACATCAAAAGAAGAGAATATTGGAAAGAAGGGATTCAGGGAAGAGGGAATTGGGGAGGAGGAAAAGAAAGGGTGATGGGTGGGGGTTATGATCATGATATTTTTTATATGTATGGTGGTTGTCATTAAAACGTTAATTAGAAGGCTGGGCGTGGTGGCACACGCCTTTAATCCCAGCACTTGGGAGGCAGAGGTAGGAGGATCACTGTGAGTTCAAGGCCAGCCTGAGACTACAGAGTGAATTCCAGGTCAGCCTGGGCTAGAGCAAGACCCTACCTCAAAAAAAAAAAAAAGTTAATTAGAGGGCTGGAGAGATGACTCAGTGGTTAAGGTGGTTGCCTGCAGACCCGGGTTCAATTCCCCAGTACCCACGTAAGCCAGATGCATAAAGTGGCACATGCATCTGGAGTTTGTTTGCAGTGACTGGATGCCCTGGTGTGCCCTTGCTCTTCTCTCCTGTCTCTGTCTCTGTCTCTCTCTCTTTCTCTCTCTCTCTCTCTCTCTCATCAGCTTACAAATAAATAATTTTTTTAAATGTTAAATAGAAAAGAAAAAAAAAACAATAAGCTAGTGTGGCAACACACCCTTAATCCCAGCACTCAGGAGGCAGAGTTAGGAGGGTCACTGAGTTTGAGGCCAGCCTGAGACTACATAATGAATTCCAAGTCAGCCTGGGCTAGAGTGAGACCCTACCGAGAGAGAGAGAGAGAGAGAGAGAGAGAGAGAGAGAGAGAGAGAGAGAGAGAGAGAG
>PVHP010002375.1:0-90757 GCA_004024765.1 Zapus hudsonius
GGAGGAGGTTAGCCAGGGGAGGGGGGAGGGGAGGGCAGTGGGGAATTGGGGATAACAACTCATTGTTTGCCCACTAAATGTTGTAACTCATTATGGACAATAAAAAAAAAAAAGAAATGACAAAGTAGAATACTTAATAGGTTATTTATCTTTATTTTGAAATTTGTGTGTATGTGTATTTATGGGGACATACATATCACGGCACATGTGGAAGTCAGTGAACAACCTCAGGGTGTTGGTCTTCTCCTTCTACCTTGCTTGAGACAGGGTCTCTGTTTTTTGGTCACTGAGCAAACTAGACTAGCTGGTGCATGAGCTTTAGGATTCTCCTGGCTTAGCCTCCCATGACAACAGGTGTGTTGGGATTATAGGTGCATATGCTACTTATGTCTGGCTTTATGTGGATGCTAGGGATAAGACCTTCAGTCCACAGCTTGGTAAGCAACACTGAGCCATCTCTTCATTTCCTGACTGTTTAATATTATTTTAATGATAGAGTCTTGGGCTGAGGGATGGTTCTGTGGCTAAAGGTGCTTGCCTGCAAAGCCTAACGGCCCAGGTTCGATTCTCCAATACCCATGTAAAGCCAGATGTACAAAGTGGCACATGTGTCTGGAATTTGTTTGCAGTGGTAAGGGCCTTGGCATGCCCATTTTCTCTCTCTCCTCATAAATAAATAAGTTTTTTTTTAAAAGACAGGGTCCTACCATATTTTCTAATTAGTCTCTAATCCACGATCCTCCTCTCTCAACCTCCTAGTGTTGGCATTACCAGGTGTGCCTCACCATGTTGGCTCATCAATAGTTTTGGCAACATAAAAGTATCAGATTTTTGACATCATCACAAACATCATAAACAAAAAGAAGAGCAAAGAGCAACTGGGAGAAACACCTGCAGCAAACAGGATGGTTCAAGAGCTTCTCCTTATCATTCAATACTCATGCTCAAGGCAGAGCCTGCTGTGGCCTGGGTTCCTTCAGCCTGTGTGGACACTATTTCACTCTGCCTTCTCTCTAGGACCATAGAAGACAAGGGTTTTTTCCTGGCCACTTTTCCTAGCCAAAGGCCTCCACTGGTGGCTGCCACAGGGGACACTTTAATTATTCCTTTGTTTACATGGATGTAGTACTTATGTGATGAGAGGAAGCAGGCCAATTTTTTGTTATTGTTTTTTGAGTTAGGGTCTCAGTCTAGCCCATGGGTAACCTGGAATTTACTATACTGTCTCAGGCTGACCTCGAACTCACATCGATTCTCCTACCTCTGCCTCTCCAGTGCTGGGATTAAAGGCATGTGCCACCACACCCAGAAAAATATTTTTTTTTTTTTTTTTTGAGGTAGGGTCTCACTCTAGTCCAGGCTGACCTGGTAGTCTCAGGGTGGCCTTGAACTCACAGCAATCCTCCTACGTCTGCCTCCCGAGTGCTGGGATTAAAGGTGTGTGCCACCACTCCAGGCAAATATTGTTTATTTATTTGCATGCAGAGAGAGAGGGAGAAGGGGAAGGGGGGCACACCAGGGCTTCTAGTCAATGCAAATGAACTCCAGATAAATATGCCACTTTGTGCATCTGGCTTTACATGGGTGCTGATGAATCGAACCCAGGTCATTAGGATTTGTAGGCAAGCACCTTAACTACAGCCATCTCTCCAGCCCCCAGGCCAGTTTTGCTTACTTCCATTTCCTGTCCCCCAGTATTTTCCCACTGTCTTCTGCAAATTCCTAGCAGAATTAACCTTCCTCAGTCTCCACTCTCAAACACATTCATACTCCTTTGGAATAGCACTGTGCCAACCCACACACTCCTCACAGTACCGCAGGCCTTCCATGCCATTATACTCATATTGAACATGGTTCCTGGCCTCATTGTTTCTATCCATGCACAACCTGCACCATCAGTTTCTGAAGGGATGATGGAGATGCTCCACCTCTGCTGTACTTCCAGCTGTCCACTTTTCAGCAGCAACTACCTCCCTGGCTGCAACTGCACACATGGCTTCTTCGGGGCTGAACTGGGTTTTGGGGACTGGCAGTAGCCATTTCTTTTCCTCCAGAACATTCTGCCTGGGGGATATTGCCCATGCCATCTCTTCAACCCATCTCAGGTAATACTCTAATATGAGACCAAGCTGGCAATCAGAGGGTGTGGAACTACCCATCTGTGGCTCCAATTCAATAGCCTACCACCCTGACTACATGCCTACCCACATGCTTGTGCCTAACCCACCTGGCTATCACCCAACTCACTAGTCCAACCTCCTTCCAATGCCCCAACTCAATATATCCCCCTACCTTACCCTCAAAAGCTATGAGGGTTGAAATGGGGGTAGTTTTCCAAGAAGAGCAATTAATTACCGTGTCCTGAGGCTGCCACCCTCCCCAATTGATCCACCCCTTTAGGAAAGTCACCATGGTAGGTAGCAAGGCAGAGAGAAGGATGGGGACAGACCTCTGTATCTACCTGCTCTCTCTGAATATTTTTGAAACCATCCACTAGAGAGGCTGTAAGGTCAAAGTCAGCCTGAAAACCACGGCAACCTCATCTTTCCTTTCCACCACTGATGCATATATGTGGTGAGGCCAGGCTCTATCCACCACACCTTTATCCATGACTTTGCCTTGTATCTTGGCTCTATGACTGCCTACTCAGGAACCTTAATTATCTTCCCCACAGTATACTCACTGCTGCTCTATCCTCTCCCCACATGGCTCACTCCTCTATCACAGCTCTCCCCAAGCTGTGGGAAATCACTGGCTGCCTGCCTTGGGGACTGATGCCTGCCCACCTCACAGTAGGCCCTATCTAGCTTAACTGATCACTTCTATCTGTAGGGCCTCACGGGGCAACTGATACTCCAAGAAAACCCAGCAAATACCTCTTGAATCATCCCACCAACACTGGTGGGTAGAGGAAACCAAACAAGTCCAGAATGGGCTACCATGTCATCTACCACCTTCTTTTCCACATGGATACAAAGGGCCCTCCTTTGTATCACAGTTGACTGCTCTGCAACAGTCCTCAGCACCCATTTTTATGCTAAAGAATTTAGCTGGGTGATAAAGAAAACGGACAGGAGAGAAGGGGTAAGAGCTATCTGAGGAAGATACAACTGTGACTGAAAGCAAAGAAAATCAAGACAAAATAGGTGTGAGCAGGTAGTGGTGAAAGAATAGAGGGTGTGCCAAGGTGGAAATTCTCCAGAGATGACTGAGGAGAAGGTTGGAAGGCAGGAGATGAAGCAAGGAGGAGCTGGCCAAAAGGCTGGCTTCAAAGACCCAGAAGACCCCCTTGACAAGAGTGCAGCCACAGCAGATGGGCATGGCCCTCATCATGGACCAAGAGAAAGCCACAGGGATGTTGTCCTCACCTTACTGAGAAGAATGCTGATCTTGTTTCCGCTGGCATTGCATCTGAGAGAAGCAATGCCCCCCACCCCAGGGACCAGTTCGGCTAAGTTCTTGCAGCTGCAGTGCACCTTCGCCTCCCTGTGAGAAAAGGAGAAAGATGACCTCAGTGCTAGGCAAAGGTACCTACCTCCCCAGGACCTATCTGCTGCCTTCTGGCCCTTGGCAGGTCACATAAAGGGCCAATTTCTCTGATATCTGAGAGCTCAGTTTGCAGTGAGTTCTGCTCAGATTGTTGCTTCGTACCTGTGCACATAAACCCTAGCACAGGGAAAAATAAAACAAATAAAAACAGACTACTCCTAAATTGGAAAAAAATGAGGTGGTATATAAATATTGAGATGAGAACCTAAGATTATTGGCACTGTTCCCACTTTTTTCCCACCACACTGTCTCCTAATTTAAAAAATACAATACTTCTATTTGGCTGAGAACTGTACCTTCGGGAAAGATCAAAGCTCTTAAAGTGAGCCGAATCTGTCCCTACAACCAGGAAAGTCCCACAGATATCCAAGAAGCAGGGGCTCCCTTCAGTCTCAGAGAACAACAGCAGTTGTTTGACAGTCCCCTGGGGAAAGAAGAACAAATTTAGGATTGTTTTTCCATGGCCCTCTGTTTCTGTTACCAAACTCTACGCATGGTCACTCATCTAGTAAATGTTTACTGATGGGTTAGCATGCACCACCAACTGTGCTAGGGTTAGTGCCACAATAAGATGGGGACCTGCCCTCAGAATAGCCTAACGCTAAACTGACAACCACCCAGCCTTTAGAATGAATCTTAAACCTAGCAAGGGTCTCCTCCCATTTTATAGTCCTATATATAATCAAGATCCAATGAAGAAATTCTTTTCAGGGTTGGGAAGATGGCTCAGTGGTTAAAAGCACATGCTTGCAAAGCCCACTGACCTTTGTTCTATTCTCCAGTACCTATATAAAGCTAGATGCACAAAGTGATGTATGCATCTAGATTTCATTTGCAGTAGCAAAAGACCCTGGTATACTGATACTCATTCTCTCTCTCTCTCTCTCTCTCTCTCTCTCTCGCTTTCTCTCTCTCTCTGCTCTCAAATAAATAAATACAAATATATTTTTAAAACATATTTTTCACTGTTAAAGGTCCTGGCCCTACCTTTAGAGCTCACAATGGATATCAATAAAGAAGCTACCCTAGCCGGGTATGGTGGCGCACACCTTTAATCCCAGCACTTGGAGGCAGAGGTAGGAGAATCACTGCGAGTTCAAGGCCAGACTGAGACTACATAGAATTCCAGGTCAGCCAGGGCTAAAGCAAGACTCTACCTTGAAAAACCAAAAAAAGAAAAAAAAAAAAAAAAGCTACCCTAGAATCCATTTTTCCAATGAGCTACCTGATGGGAGAAATCTGATCTAGCTAGACAAAGTAGCTCCATTTAAAAATAGCGTTTTAGCATTTTAGGGCTGGGGAGCTGGCTCGGCATTTAAAGCATTTGCCAAAAGACCCTGGTTTGATTCCCCAGGACCCACGTAAAGCCAAATGAGCAAAATGATGCATGCATCTGGAGTTTGTTTGTACTGGCTAGAGGCCCTGGAATGCCCATTCTCCTACTCCTTGCAAATAAATACATACATACAAATAGGTAGCATTTTAGGGCTGGGAGGTGGCTCAGCAGTTAAGGTGCTGAGGCCTAAGGATCAGGGGTTCAAATCCCCAGTGCCCACATAAAGCCAGATGCACAAAGTGGAGTATGCATTTGGAGTTCGTTTACAATGGCTAGAGGCCATGATGTGCTATTTTCTCTCTCTCTCTCTCTTTCTCTTTACAAATAAATGAATTGAATAAAGTATTTTTTTAAAAATCTAGCATTTTAGAGCCAGGCATGGTGGTGTATGCCTTTAATCCCAGCACTTGGGAAGCAGAGGTAGAAGAATCGCTGTGAGATTGAGGCTAGCCTGAGATTATGTAGAGAATTCTAGGTCAGCCTGGGCTAGAGTGAGAACCTACCTCAAAAACAAAAACAAAACAAAAAAAGTAGCATTTTAAATTCTGCTGCCTCTTTCTTTATCATTGCAGTCCACTCACCACACAGCAACCACTTACCTGCCAGGTACGAACTTGAACTCGGTTTGGCTCCACTGTGTAAACACTTTCCTCATGCATTGCTAACACTGGGGACTCACACAGGAAGGTCCCTGAAATGAAAGTTGAGAATCAGAACAGCAGCAATAAATGCTCCATAGTCAGCTTGGTTCTCGCAGTGGCTCTGTAAGCATGGCTTACCTGAATTTTGCTGATGAGCTAAATGAGGTTTCAGAATAATAATAAAAAACCCCCACAAAATAGAACAAAACACTAAAAATATAAAGCTAATAAAAAAGAAGAAAATTCAATAAAAAGAAAGATAAAAATTAAAGGCATCTTTGAGCACAGGGAACTGTGCTGGTTCTAGTGGGCCCTGGGCCTGCTCTGAGGATTTAGTGCTCCTGCCCACCCTGTTTACTCCTCTCACCTCCTCTCCTCCCACCTAGTGGCAAGTGCTCCCAGCAGCGCAGCATTATGGCAACATGGCCTTTGGGCAAGTGTCTGCCATGTTACAAGAACTTTGGAGGCTCTATGCCCTGACCAAGGATGCTAAAGAACTTATTAGTCAAGGGAATGATGATGCACACAAAACAGAAGACATCAGAATACCTGCTGTGCTGTTGCAATGGGGATATATGCCCCTTGGAGCTCATGTGGGGGAGGGAAGAAAGTATGTGAATTATTGTACAGAACAGGCAAAGTATGACAAATGCCATGTAGCAGAGAACTTCACACAATGGTAAATGTTAAAAGAAAAGAGTGGGTAGGAAAGATATGAGTGCAGTGATGACCGGTGGAAATATCCCAGAGAGGCAAAACAGTCGAGGAGGCAATCATCCTTGGGAAAGCACAAAGGACAGTCTCCTGAGAGGTAAGAGAACTCAGAGTTGAGGAAAGTGAGGGTGAGAATGGTATACTTGTAGCAGGTGGGGGGGGGCAGTGGGACTAGGAGTTGTGCTAGGGTTAAAGTAGTGACTAAAGATCCATGCTCCTAATCCTAAGGGCTTGCAAAGCCTGCCATATATGACAATGGATGCTGAGATCTCAATGGAAAGAAGTTTCCCTAGATTGTCTAGGCAAGCCTTAAAAGCCATCACAAAGGTCACTGTGAGAGAAAGATTTCAAAGAGGGCCAATGTGACAAAGAGTCAAAGACTGGAGCTCTGTGACCACAAGTCAAGGGCTATGGCAGTAAGCAGTTTAAAGAAGCAAGAAATGGATTTTTCCCTTGAAGACTCAAGGGAAATCTGGTACTGCTTGATGGATTTTGGACTTCTGGTTTTTAAACCTGTGAGAATAGCTGGGTGTAATGGTGCATACCTTTAATCCTAGCACTTGGAAGGCAAAGGTAGAAGGATCACTGTGAGTTTAAAGGTCAGCCTGAGAATACAGTGAGTTCCAGGTCAGCCTTGGCCACAGTGAGACCCTACCTCCAAAAAAAAAAAAAAAGTGAGAATAAATAATTTTATTTTGAAGCAGGGTTTTACTATAGCCCAGGCTGGCATCAAACTCAAGGTGAACCTCCTACCTCAGCCTCTCTTTTAAGTATTGGGATTAAAGGCCTATGCCACCATGCCCAGCTAATTTCTGTTTTATACCACCAAATAAGTGACAATTTGTTATAGCGGCTCCAAGAAATTCACATAGGCATGTGAAGAGTGGAGGATGAAGGTACCCAAATTAAACAAAGTTGGAGAGATCCATAGGATGTAGAGATTGACAGATTATCAGTAAAGACCCACAAGATCCTCAGAAGATGGCCCTGGGCACCTGGGACTAGAATAATTTCAGAGAATTGGTGTGAAGCATCCCCTTTCCTTGGAAGGAACCCAGTTGTTTATGTTCATGCAGCCTTATTTCTGAGCCATTTAGGAGCTTGGGAGCCCAAGAGGGTTTGCTGACCCAGGGTCTCACTGAACTGCTCAACCACTTTGACTGCTACATAAAATGTAATCCAGAAAGGTTTGGTGACCCAGGACATCACTGCATTTCTCAACTACCTTGACTATCTCCTAGGATTAAGCCCAGGAGATCCTGGCAGTGGGGTCAGAGCTGCAGCACTAGCTCTGGACACGCAGGCACAGGACTGGCATGAGGGTCTTGCTGGCCCCGTTCCAGCTGTCTCATCCCTGCATCAGGTGAGACAATAGAGGGGTGGTTATGAAACCCACGTGGGTATGAAGAGACTCCAACCTGCATTCCGTAAGATGGATCCTGAAGGCTCAAAGATCGCCACCTGTTTTCCATTCCAGACAGCCACAGCATCCTGAAGTGAACATGGATGTCCAAAAGCAAGGGTCAGGAAGAGTGATGCAGACTGCAAACCCACCACACACTCCCAAAGCCTGCTCTTTCTTCATCACTGAGTGCTATCTAACACTAGATCACTGGATGCAGATGACTTGGTTTTCATATTATGTAAAATGGCTGTGAGTCTTTATTATTTTACTTGAGATTAGGACACACGTACATTCAGGAAGTAAAATCATCCAGGATGAAAATGAGAGCGGCTCAAGCTCCTTCCCAGGCCCCTTGCTATCCTGAATAACCCTAACAAATGAACAGATCTTTCTAACCCCACAGGCTGTCCTTAACAGTCACCTTGGTAGCAAACACTCCACTGATGTGCATGTCTGTGCGCAGGCTGTGTGTACTCCCCGTGAACAGGAAGGACACATTGACTAAGCTTGGGGAGATCTGCACAGCGGCCACTTGTTGGTGCAAGTGTGATGACATGGCCTGCTCACTGAGGATGGACACGGAGTTGATGCTGCTCACTGCCAAAAGGTTCTTCCTGGAGCCCCACTTCAGTCCCATATGGAGAATAATAAAATGCAAAAACAAAGCAGAATATAAAGTCAGGGATCATAGAAATACATGTTCTATATGAGGAAATAAACCATTTCCAAAGACCATTTACAATTAAAAAATTTTTAAATTTATTTATTTATTTTGGTTTTTCGAGGTAAGGTCTCACTCTAGCCCAGGCTGACCTAGAATTCACTATGTAGTCTCAGGGTGGCCTTGAACTCATGGTGATCCTCCTACCTCTGCCTCCCGAGTGCTGGGATTAAAGGCGTGCACCACCACGCCTGGCTTAAAATATTTTAATTTACTTGCATGTGTATATGTTTGTGTGTGTGTGTGTGGGGGGGTAACCAGGATCTCTTATCACTGCAAATGAATGTGAGACACATGTGTCACTTTTAATATCTGGGGATACATGGGTTAACCCAGGCCATCAGGCTTTGCAAGCAAGAGCCTTTAAGCACTGAGTCATCGCTCCAGAGATGACTAAATCTTTTTTAAAAATTATTTATTTATTTATAAGAGAGAGAGTGTATGTGAGAGAGTGAACTATGGGCACACCAGGGCCTCTTGTCTCTATAAATGATCTTCAGATATATGTGCCACTTTGTGTATTTAGCTTTACATTGGTTCTGAGGAATAAAATGTAGGCTAGCAGGCTTTTCAAGCAAGCACTCTAACGGATGAGCCATCTCCCCAGACCTCTAATATAAAATAATTTAAAATTTTAAAATACCAGGGCTGGAGAGATGGCTCAATGGTTAAAAGTGCTTGCTTGTAAAATCTGAAGGCTTGGGTTTGATTCTACGGTACCCACGTAAAGCCAGAAGCCAGAGCCACAAAGTGTCATGCGTCTGGAAATCATTTGCAATATGACACACCCATAGTTATTTTCTCTCTATCTCTTTCTCTAACAAATAAAATATTTAAAAAACCCAAAGTTAAATATTAAAATACTAAGGCCATGCATGGTGGCACATGTCTTTAATCTCAGCACTCAGGAGGCAGAGGTAGGAGGATCAATGTGAGTTCAAAATCAGCCTGAAACTACATAGTGAATTTCAGAATTCCAGGTCAGCCTGGGCTGGAGCAAGACCCTACCTCAAAAAACAAAAAAACAAAAACAAACAACAAATATATACAACAAGATTTAAATCAGCAGGTAGATGACTAAGTGATGATTTTAGCTAGTATCTTCTCTGACCTTTAGGGTGTCTGCTAGAAACTTGCTTTTCTGAATATGACATATATTATTTTCTATGAATTGATGGTAAATCTCATTTCCTCATTTTGGATCTACCTAAAATGTTCTATTTTGTTTCTTAAAAAATTATTTTATTTATTTGAGAGAGAGAAAGAGTGGGCACACCAGGGCCTCCAGCCACTGTAAAGAACTCCAGACGCGTGTGCTACCTTGTGCATCTAGCTTTACGTGGGCACTGGGGAATCAAACTCGGGTCCTTCTGCCTTGCAGGCAATTGCCTTAACCACTGAGCCATCTCTCCAGCCCCCAAATGTTCTATTTTCAACAAATAATTAAGGACCATGCAAAAGACTAGAATATGGCCAATATATAGACACAAAGGTATAGGAAACTGCTGTGAGTGGGTCCGTATGTTAGCAGACATCAAAGGAGTTGCTATAAATATGTTCATTACTATAAGCCATGCTTAGTGGAGTGAGGAAAGCTAAGATGACTGTGTCTCATCAGTCAGAATGCCAATGAAGAGACAAAAATCATAAAAAAAGAACTTAATGCTCCTAGTAAATGAAGAGTATTTCTACACAAAAACTTCTGCACTAATGCTCACAGCAGCATCATTCATAGCAAAGTGGAAGCATCCCAAATGTCCACCGGCTGATGAACAGATAAAACACAGGACACTACTTAGCCACAGAAAGGAAGGGAACACTATACCCACTGCAACATAGAGAATTAGAACACATGATGCTTGGTGAGAGAGGCCAGTCACAAAGATTACATATCATCAGTCTATCTTTATGAAATGTTTAGAATACACAAATCCATAGAGACAGAAAAAAGATTACTGTTGGAATGGGGCTTGGAGAAGAGGAAGTAGGAAAGAGGTACGGATTTCTTTTAGGAATGGTTAAAATGTTTTAAAGTTTGTTGTGGGGCTAGAGAGATGGCTCAGTGGTTAAGGCACTTGCCTATAAAGCCTAATGACCTGGGTTTGATTCCCCAGTAACCCCTGTAGAGCTGGATGCACAAAGTGGTATATGCATCTGGAGTTCATTTGCAGCAGCTAGAGGCCTGATGCACCCATTCATTCTCTCTCCCTGCAAATATGTATTTTTTAAAAAAATAAAGTTTGTTGTGAAGAAAAAAATATTGTGGTAATGGTGGGCAGAATTCTGTGAACATACAAAAAACCATTTGATATTTGAATTCTATTAAAAAAAGCTGTTTTTAATAATTTACATATGTACACATATATGGTGAGAGACAGAAGAACAAGTAGGTGGGTAGATATGAATACCTTACTTACAATACTGAAATTCAGAAGATATTTGAAATTATTTTATTTTTAATACATTTTTATTTGTTTATTTGCAAATAGAGAAAGAGAAAGAGAGAGAGAGACAGAGAGAGAGGGGGGGGAGAGAGAATTGGCAGGCCAGGGCCTCCAGCTACTACAAATGAACTCCAGATGCATACACTACTTTATGTATCTGGCTTTACATGGTGGGTACTGGGGAATCAAACGTGGGTCATTAGGCTTTGCAGGTAAGCACCTTAATTGTTGAGCCACCTCTCCGGCCCCTTATTTTGTTTTTGTTTCATGACAGCATCTTGCTGTGGAGTCCAAGTTGGTCTTGAACTCACTGTATAGACCAAGTTGGTCTCAAATTCAAGATCCTCCTATACCAGGTTCATGATTGCTAGAATTACAGGTGTGTACCACCATACCTGTCCTTAATTTTTTTCATTGTCATTTTTATTATCTTGTTAAGCAAGAATTTCCTCCATTTTGTATAGCAGATAATGACTGCATCAAATGCCTCTGCAGAGTTGTTTGCTGTACCTGTATTTGTGTGATGTTTCCTTCAAGCTCAGTAGGTGTTTGAAGGGCCCACGTGTCCTTGCCCTCTACCCACTGGCTGTTTGGGGAGCTTGGCAGTTTTTTCCACATGGCTACTCGCCCTTTATTGGTACCAGCTGCTAGGAGACCTGCACATGAAAAGAAAGCATGTTAATTGAGTTGAGCCAGGCGTGGTGGCACACGCCTTTAATCCCAGCACTTGGGAGGCAGAGGTAGAAGGATTGCTGTGAGTTCAAGGCCACCCTGAGACTACATAGTGAATTCCAGGTCAGCCTGGGCTAGAGCGAGACCCTACCTCGAAAAACCAAAAAAAAAAAAAAAAAAAAAAAAAATTGAATTGAAAAGTGGATTTAAAAGGTGGTGATGGGTGCTGTTTTTTTTTCCCCCCCAATCTGCCTTCCTCATTGCAGCTTCCCTAGTGCTCCACTGGTGCTGAGCACTCAGCAGGTGCCACCTCAGTGTCACTCTGTCCCACTTCTAATCCCATCCTTTGCATGCATCTATATTCATTCATATATTTCCCTCATGCACATAGTACATATACCATCGCATGAGACTTCAGAAGGATACAGGCATCAGTGTACATACAGTTTGTCACTCACGACCAAATCTTTCCACTATTATGTGAAATATCAAAGCTTTATTGTCACTTGCTAAGTCTTGACTAGCTGTAATCAAACGGCTATTAGTTACAACTTACCATTTTTTGAATAAGCCCTAAATTTCACTATAATTTTTTTCTTTTTTTGTAGCCTGAGTACAATGCTTACAGTTGGTTCTTTTACTTTCATGCGAAGCCAAGAAATCTCACCTTTGGCTTTACAGAAACACACACAGTTTATATTCTCTCCTTTTTCAAAGCCAAACTTCTCCTGTGGACTCAGCACATAATTCTCTCCTCCATCCAAGTCCCAGAATCTGCAATGAAGGGAGAAAAGCCCCATGGAGGGCTGCATTAGTGCCCTCCTCTGCTTGGTGGCTGTGTCAAGCCTGTGCAGCAAACTCTCAAGACCAGAAAAGAAGCATGCTCTTTAGATTTCCGATACAAGAAAGAACCTGATTTATGCTCAGGACACTGGAACCACAACTACACACAGGCCCTGGGACATGTTGGATGAAGTGGCCCTAAAGACCAAAAGGCATGGTTTTATCTATTCCAATCTCAAACACCATGCAAACATAGGCATGGTAGTATACACCTATGGCCCTGAGTTACTTGGGAGGTGGGAACATTGTTTGAGCTCAGGATCTGGAGACAAGTCAGGGCAACAACCACATCCCAAGAACAAAATAAAAAACAACCCCCACTCTCCAAACCAGGCAAAGTGACTCCAGAAATAGATATCCCAGTTGCTACCTACATGACAGGAGTGGGAAGTGCAGAGAGCCAGGGAGGATAGCTGGGGTTTTGTTACAAGGATATGTCTAATACAAGAAAGCTCATCAAAATGTAGTTTCTGTATGTCTGACAGAACTTCCAAGGGGGTCTTCATTTGAAGACAAGCTCTTACCTGAGCACTGCTTCCCCTATGGCTGTCACAAGAAGGCTGCCCTCAATCAAAGCAATATCTGCCCGGCAACCTGTTTTCCCACTCAGCTTTACCTGTGTGAGGTAAAAGAAACTTGGAAGAAGCACGTAGTTCTTGCTGAGATGACCACTCCAGATTTTGTCGGCCTGGCATCTGGTCTTCAAGACTACAACACTGACTTACCAAGTGGAGGTCACATAAGACAAATAATGGAAATGGAAAGGCAATCTCCTTTTCAAGATTAAAGCTGATGCAAACATCAACTTACACATGAGGCAATGGCTACCTAGCACATCTAATATACATCTAGAGTGTATATTAGGCGAGCTGGGTGCTCCCAGCCCCATGACCATACCCTGGGACAGTTCTCCTCGTCCCCATTTTGCAGAGAGCCCACTAGTCACTGAGTCAGTAGCTGATCAGGTTCTTGAACCCAGTGCTATGGGTTAAACTGTATCCTTCAAATTCACATGTTGAAGCATCTGCCAGCGATGTGACTGTATGGTCAGATAGGGCCTTTAGGAAGTAAAAAAAGGATGGAGGCTGGGTATGGTGGCACACACCTTTAATTCCAGCACTTGGGAGGTAGAAGTTGGAAAAATTGCTGTGAGTTCAAGGCAACCCTTGAGACTATATAGTGAATTTTAGGTCAGCCTGGGCTAGAGCAAGACCCTAACTCAAAACCTCACCAACAATAAAAGAGGAAGGATGGGACTGGCCTTATAAGAAGGTATAGCAGAGAGCTAATCCCAAAGCTCCTGCATGCTCTCTCTCTCTCTCTCTCTCTCTCTCTCTCTCTCTCTATCCTGCCTGTTTCCATGTGAAGGCACAGAGAGGTGGCTCTCTATAAGCCAGGAAGAGCCCTTGCCAGGAAATAAATTGGTTGCAGCCCTGATCTGGAACTTCCAGTGTCAAGAACTGTGAGTGAGAAACATGTGTGACTATTTGTTAAGGTGGCCCAAGCCAACTGAAACACCAGGTCCACATGACTCTGTCAACTAGTTAATGGCAATTAATGCTATGGGATACAATGAGCTCTACAACTCAAAGCATCCTCTGAGTGGCTTATTGTCTAAGGGTATGTCTGTCACTTAGGATGCATGAAAGTTCAGCATTCTCCAAGACTCATAAATTCCTATAAATCAAGAGACTAGTTGGAGCCAAGCATGGTGGTGCATGTCTTTGATCCTAACAGTTGAAAGACTGTAGGAGGAATGCTGTGAGTTCAAGGCCAGCCTGTGGCTATAGAGTAACTTTCAGGTCAGCCTGGGCTATAATGAGATCCTTGCTTGAGATAATACCACAGTTCTGTCCTTCATAGTCAACATGGTATCTTAAAACACTGCAATTTAACCAGGCTAATGAACATCTGTTGTATAAAACAATGTAAACATACCTGGAGGCAAACAGTGATGTGAAGCCCCCTTGCAATAGATACTAGGTGATTCTACTCCAGCTTTGGGACAATGAACAAGCTCCCTCAGAGCCCTTTCCCTGCACATACCTAAAAAAAGGAGACAATGTTCCCTGTCCCATCCAGCTATATTGTGGATATCCAATGAGGTGCTGAAAGTGAGTGGTATTCTTTGTCATAGCTCAAGCTCATGGGCTTTGAATTCATTAACTGAGAGAGGGCACAGCCTGGGAGCACATGCAGGCTCCTCTGATCATCTCTACAACTGCCCAGATACATTGAAAAATCTTTTGATTCCTTCACCTGTGCACTGGCCTATAATGAAAAATGATACTAAGCTTGGCATGGTGGTGCACCTCAGCACTGAGGTAGCCTGGGGTTACAGATTGAGTTTCAGGTCAGCCTGAGCTCGAGTTAAACCCTACCTTGGAAACAAACAATAATAAAAAGTGATA
Source organism: Zapus hudsonius (assembly GCA_004024765.1). Lineage (NCBI taxonomy): Eukaryota > Metazoa > Chordata > Mammalia > Rodentia > Dipodidae > Zapus > Zapus hudsonius. The sequence goes on from PVHP010002375.1 coordinate 14,737, forward strand.
CATAACAGTCAGCCAGGTTAACTGCTCTTGAGCTCAAGTGACAGCTGTTTAGTCTTACCAAGCTAGGAAGGGCAGTCCAGCAGAAGAGAAACCTGGAAGCTGAGCTGGCCCAGCACTTTGTTCTTCTACCTACCTTCATCACTTCATCAGTTTCCCCCTCAGGTGTCATCAGATACAGAGACAAAAGAAGTTTCTCTGTGACCACCACCAGTGCCTCTTTCTTCTCAATGTAGAATAGAGTCTGGATGGAACTGCCTGTGGATGCCACCTGAGCAGTCTTGCCTTTTTCATCCACGTAGTACACTGTCCCTGGAGACAGAAGGAGGTCACTATGCTGGGGCTCCTGGCTAGTCTGTGTTTACATGATACCCCATGAGCAACTATTTCTCTCTCTCTCTCTCTCTCAATCCCCCTCCCTCCCAGGCTGACCTGGAATTCACTACATAGTCTCAAGCTGGCTTCGAACTCAGTGATCCTCCTACCTCTGCCTCTCAAGTGCTGGGACTAAAGGCGTGTGCCACCACACTTGGCATGAGCAGCTATTTCTATCTACTTAAGGATGTTTCCAAACTAAGTCATCTTCATTTATAAGAACTTTTTTGCCATAATGGTTCTCAGGCTAACATCTCTGAAGTAATCTGTTTTGCTGGTTAGGTCTGCCTTGGCTTAGCTCTATCTATGGATTCCTTATCCACTACTCTCCTGGAGGATGTCAGCATCCAAACGCTCTGATTCTGTAGACTTCAAACTCTTTCATCATCTCTGTTCACCAATTTTAGGTGCACTTATAGCCTACTTACAATGAACCCCTTAATGATGCCCTTTCTCCTGTCCTCAGTTCCTGTGTTATTGGTGAGCCATCTGCCATCCTGCCTGGCTCTCTCAGGCCTTCTTTCTTTTGTCTTCCCTAGCTCCTCAGTTTTTTAACTGTAGGCCCTTTGTCTTCATCTGGACACCACCTCTTCCTGCTATACCCTGAGCTGCTGCTCCAACAGTGGTCAGCAGGTCTGCCTCTTCTGTTCCCAAATGTCTCTGAGTGATAGGTAAGGTCCCTGTGAGGATGCAGGATTCTCTGGCTCTTTCTGTATCTCCTGCAGGAGCCTCCGCAGTGGGCCTTCTTGTCCTCTGGTTTCATTTATTCTGAATGGATAACTAGATTTCTCATTAAATTCCAGGTTATCTAGGCTAAGTGTAACAATAACAAACATTTAATTGGCACAATTTATGTGGCAGGCTCAATTTTAAGTTCTCTTCCAGGCAACAACACTGTAGACACTAGCGAAACCCCAATCTTCCACATAGGACAATTGAAATACATAAAGCCCACAGCTTTAAAAACAGGCAGAGATCTGCAACCCTCCCTAGAGCTGAGACTCTTCCACAGCTCTATATATCCCTTTTTTAGGGCTACAAGTGTCTTTCCCTCCATGTGCCTCATCTCACTCCATATCAGTTCTCCTTCCTGAGGTGTCCTCACACCTCCATTACCTCTGGGACTTCCTAAATTCCCTCCTTCATTGGCTCTTTACATTCTAAAATGAAAGGTTTCTCCTACTCAAAAATCATAGCTGGGTGCGGTGGTGCACATTTTTAATCCCTGCACTTGTGAGACAGGTAGGAGGATCATTGTGAGTTCAAGGCTACCCTGAAACTACATAGTAAATTCCAGGTTAGCCAGGTCTCGCTAGAGTGAGACCCTAACTCAAAAAAAAAAAAAAAAAAAAAAAAAAAAAAAAAAAAAAAAAAAAAGAAAAGAAAAGAAAGGCATAACATAACCAACCCCCAGCTGGGCATGGTGGTGCATGCCTTTAATCCCAGCACTCAGGAAGCAAAAGTAGAAGGATCACCATGAGTTCGAGGCCAGCCTGAGACTACATAGTGAATTCCAGGTCAGCCTAGGCTAGAGTGAGACCCTACCTCAAAAAATAAAAAAACAAAAACAAAAACAAAAAACAAAACAAAATAAAAAACGCCCCCCCCCACTCATTAGAGCAGGCTGCCTGGTGTAGCCAAGAGCAGCAACCTCCCTCCTTCTCCAGCCTAGTCACCTCCTGTGGTTCTCAACTCCTTTACTCCTTTGTCTTTGCCAGAGACAGCCAGACACATGTGACTGTCAAAGGCTCTTTCCCTTTAGCTTCAGAGTACATTTGTTTCAGCCTTGGCTAGGATGCATGTTTGCTGCTTACACTGAGAAGCAGTGGCATTTAAACCAACAGACAGAAGCTGGGCATGGTGGCGCCTATGACCCCAGCCCTCAGAAAGCTAAAGCAGGAGGACTGCCATGAATTTAAGGTCAGCCTGGGCTCAAAACACCCACAAAAATCAGCAGGTGGTACTTTGACCCACCTTCATGAATGGTGGCTGCAGGCTGCAAGTTCAAACTGTACCTGTCCTTGTCATGTTTCATTATTGGAGCCTGGCATACATCAGGTACTTGATAATTAGGCAGACTGAATAATGGGGAGCCACAAAAGAATCTTTCAGACCATCTCCACTATTTCTGGTACTATGCAGTGACAGTGGAGTTCCAGATTAAAAGCTTCCTCATGAGCTAGGTATAGCCATACCTGCCTATAATCCCAGCACTTAGAGGTTAAGGCAGGAGATCACCAGTTTGAGCAGCCTGGGCTACTTCTATTCAAGTCTGGGAGACTCTATTAAAAAAAAAAATTCAGCTGGGCATGGTGGCGCACACCTTTAGTTCCAGAAACAAAACAAAAACAAAACAAAAAGCAAGATGGGCATGGTGACACATGCCTTTAGTTCCAGAACTCTGCATGGCAGGTCAGAGCACAGCATTGTTTACATAGGAAAACACTTGCAGAGAACCCAGCACCTGAAAGTGCTCACTCACTGCAGCCTGATTTTATATTACATAGAATCATTACTGTTAGTCTAAAATCCTGGCTAGAATTCCCTCACACACTGTGACTTCTAGAATCACATCCCAAATATCTTACCATCCACCAGACTGACAAAGAACGACAGTCCCTCTTGAGACCCTGTCTTCAGGAAACTTCCAAAGCTGCTTTTTCTCCAGTTAAACATGTCCAGGGCTTTCTCATCCCCACTCACTGCCGCCTTTGCCAACTGAACCATATCTCTGAAGTGTAAAGACACAACAATCAGAATTCCTGGGATGATCAGGGCTGGGCCCAACTGGGTCATGATTCAACAAAGTAAAGGGAGACAGGCCATACACCTGGACCCCACACTTACTCTCCAGGAGGGGGAAGCCGGAAGATGCAATAGGTAAGTTGTTTTCCATACTCATGTTTCAAGAGGGGTGTTCCCTGCACACGGCCCCGTTGGTCCAACCTCCATAGGAGCAGGACCCCAAGCTGCAAAAGGCCAAGAGCATGTGTGAGGAAATAGCCTTATAGAAACACTGGTGGATGGGCTAGAGAGATGGCTCAGCACTTAAGGTGCTTGCCTGCAAAGCCTAGCAACCCAGGTTCAATTTCCCAGTACCCATGTAATGTAAAGTCATATGTACAAAGTGGCACATATATCTGGAGTTCTTTTGCAGTAGCTAGAGGCCCTATCATGCCCATATTCTCTCTCTCTCTCTCTCTCTCCTTGCAAATAAAGTAATTAATAAAAAGAAAAAAAAACACTGGTGGAAAGTGAATGATAATAGGCTATTCCTAAAAAAAAAGAAAAAAGAAAGAAAAAAACTGGGTGTGGTGGTGCATGCCTTTAATCCCAGCAGTTGGGAGGAGAGGTAAGAGGATCGCCATGAGTTCAAGGCCACCCTGAGACTACATAGTGAATTCCAGGTCAGCCTAGATGAGAGTGAGGACCCTACCTTAAAAAAAACAAACAAACAAAAAAAAAAAAAACACTGGTTCAAAAAGAATTATAGTATTACATTTGCCCCAAGGAAATGCCAAACTCTTCAGAAGTATTTAAAGAAAAACACAGAAAACTTCCTCTCTTTCCTCAGTCCCTAAAGATAATAGCTATCAAGTATTCAGTTCCTTTTACAACAATCTACTATTGGGAGGAAAGATTGTAAGAGCCATGGTGGGGGAGACTATCCAGAGACATTGCCCCCCTCAGCAATAATACATAACAGGCAAAAAACAAACAAAAAACTGGCTATCTCTTGTGCAATTCATGACCCCCTACCCTAAGACAGAGAGGAGGGAAATGGGGGTACCATCACAAGATCTGCTCATACAATGTATCCAATTGTTGATAATCTGCTATTTGGCATAGACTGATTTATAGAAAGACTGCAAAGATGATACAGAACTTCTGTATATGGCGTCCAGTGTCCCCTACTAGTAGACAGTTCCTTTCTTAGGTTTGATGAACTAGAACTGTAGCAATATCCCAGTGGTAAAATAATTGGCCAGCACACACAAGGTCTTGAATTTAGTCCAGCACTGCAAAAAAATAAAAAACAAAAAAAGTGCTTGCCTACTATCAATGAATCCACATTTAATTTAGATTTCTGTTTTCCCTAATGTCCATTTGTATCCCAGGAGCCTGTCTAGGGTAACACATGACATTTAGCTGTCTCTGCTAACAGTTTTAAGGTTTTGCTTGGGTGTGGTACAGGTGGCCACTCCTGATGTTTTCACCACAACTGGACTAGGGTTATGGATTTGTGGGGGGTGGACCACAGAAGTTCAGTGTCCTACTGGAAGGTCAGTACTATGAACATGATTCATTACTTTGGATGTTGGTCTTGATACCTGGTGGAGGTGGTGTTCATCTACTGTAAAGTGACTCCTTTCTCTCTCTTCTCTACTCTTTGGAAAGAGCCCATTTTTTAAAGGAGAGTCATACTCTACCTTCTTAAGGGGGGAGTATCCACATAAATTATTTGGGCTTCTTCAACATGAGAGATTTGTTTCTTTTTCACTATCTGCTTACTGATTCAATCATGTTTATGTCAACGTGGATTCATGAATATTTATTTCTTTGGTTATAATCCAATGCTATTTGATGCTCAAACTTTTCTAACTTTGGCCACTGAAAACTTTTCAGGGTGTGTCCTCTGACACATTCCCAAGGAGTCCCGATTTTTCCTTTTTTTTTTTGGTTTTTCGAGGTAGGGTCTTGCTCTAGCCCAGGCTGACCTGGAATTCACTATGTAGTCTCAGGGTGGCCTCGAACTCACAGCGATCCTCCTACCTCTGCCTCCCGAGTGCTGGGATTAAAGGTGTGCGCCACCACGCCCGGCTCAAGTTTTCATTTTTAAGGTAGGGTCTCACTCTAGCCCAGGCTGACCTGGAATTCACTCCGTAGTCCCATGCTGGCCTTGAAATCATAGCAATCCTCCCACCTCTGCCTTCTGAGTGCTGGAATTAAAGGTGTGCACTGCCACTCCTGGCTGAGTCCTGGTTCTTTTACTAAAAGAATGCACTGTAAATTAAGATCCAGGAGCTAGGGGTACAATATGTTCAGTCTGAAAGGCATCAAAGCCTCAGACAAATGGCTCAGGTAAATGCTAAAAAAGTCTATATATAGGAAAAGATAATCAGAACTGGCCAATCAGGGCTTCCTCGCTAGAGAATGTGTCACTTCCACAGGGTTATAAACTAGCTTAGCCAGGTTATTAAACATAGACACATAGCACCTTCAGAGTTCTAGGCTGCTGATTTGGAGAAGTCATTGATCACAAATGCTTTTAGCACACGTACTCAGAACAATGATTTCTGCTCAGTGAGTTGTATACCCCTTGTTCTGAGAGAGGGCCAACAGATACAATTTTTCCTAAGGTTTCTGCCTATTGAATTAGAAATGTGACCTCGAAGCCGGGTGCAGTGGCGCATGCCTTTAATCGCAGCACTCTGGAGGCAGAGGTAGGAGGATTGCCATGAGTTCAAGGCCACCCTGAGACTACACAGTGAAGTCCAGGTCAGCCTGGACTAGAGCAAGACCTTACCTTGAAAAACCAAAAAAAAAAGTGAACACGAGGTAAATGGCTTAGGGCTGTTCTCTGATACACCCCCAAAGAGATTGGAGATGCTTTTGCCTTGTTTGTGGCACCTTCCAGCTTGGTATCCCAAATGATATATGTTGAACAGCTCTAGGGTCTAGGCCTGAAGTTTTCTCCACGTCTTAATCCTGCTAAAAGCTAAAACCTAAAGGTGGCCCCACCACTTTGGGCCTGTGGAAGAACAGTACATCATGGCAGGTACACATAGTGAAAAAGGTCTGTAACACCTTCTTGTCCCATGAGGACTAAAAGTCTCACTACTTCCAAGGGCGGTCCTGTGTTCAGGACTGTCTCTATATTTGTCTTCCCTAATTTATTCATGCAACATAACTATTTACAGTGAGATCATAAGTACTGCCCGAGGTGAAACCAGCCCTACTTGTCAATGCAAATGCGTAGTGTTCTGGTAAAGCGTTTTGGTGGCATGTTACTATGCCAAAGTATGAGTTAAATGCTCACTGCCCTAATAACACATCACTGAGAAGTCTGGACAAAGACTGGCTTGCCCATGTTGGGATGAAGGTTTACTTGATCCTCACACTGGGCTCTGTAAGAGACACCAGGAGGGGATGGATGGCCTGATCTATGTAACATTCTACCCTCATCTCCATTGACAGGACTTTCTTTCTTTTTTCTTTTTTCTTTTTTTTTGAGGTAGTGTCTTGCACTAGCTAAGGCTGACCTGGAATTCACTCTGAAGAATCAGGGTGGCCTTGCACTCACAGTGATCCACCTATCTCTGCCTCCCCAGTGCTGGGATTAAAGGCATGTGCCACCACTTCCAGCTTATTGACAGGACTTCTAATGGACACTTAGTGGGATCCTTGACAGGTGCCCATTTTTAGGGACAGTCACCTTCTCAGGCACTGTTGACTATATATATGGGTGAGCTGGTCTGCAGGGGCCCTTCCTTGAGTCTGGACTTGGAACAGAATTGTCCTGAAGCCAGCTGGGCTCTTCTTGTCCAAGACTATAGGTCAGCCTAGTGGGCTCAGATTAAGTGCCACCTTCTTGCTTCAGCTGGTCTGGATTGGTTCCACTGGTGAGCACAACAGGGGCTCTGGTGGACAACTGGAGAAGCCCCTGGCGCCACTCCTTATAGTTCTCTTCCTGCTCCAGCTCATAATTAAATTAGTTCCAGCACAGTATTACATTTTCTGAGAAGGATTAAGCATTTCTTTTCTTAAACATTTTTACTCAAGAGACTTAGCTCACACCTGGGTTTCATTTTATGCCTAAGTAATCTGTTCTGTTAGTTGTTTCTTAATTTTGTCAAGATGAGAATGATAAAATACAATAATCTTGAATTATTCTATTTCAGACAGGGATTGTCAGGCTGTTTCACAGCAGGAAGGTGAGAATGATTACCAAGGAAGTGGGAATCTGGGGTCAGGCCAATCCTGCTAGGTGGGAACTAAGCAAAGCAAAAGAATACTCATCTAGTAAAAAGGAACACCCTCATCAAAAAATAGGTAAATAACATGAAGGGAAAAAGAAATACAAATGGTCTCTGGATGCACATTAAAGTGCTATTGGGACACAACACTTCTTATTCTCTTGAGGTTTTAAAAATATATTTATTTGAGAGAGAGAAAGAGAGAGAGAGAGAGAGAGAGAGAGAGAGAGAGAGAGAGAGAGAGAGAGAGAGAAAGTAAGTATAGACACACCAAGATCTCTTGTTGCTGCAAACAAACTCCAGACATATGCATGCACCACCTTGCACATCTGGCTTTACATTGGTACTGAGGAACTGAACCAAGGCTGTCAGGCTTTGCAAGCAAGTGCCTTAATTGCTGAGCCTTCTATCCTTTCCTTGGTTTTTAACTATATGAAAATATAACTTATCTAACCAGCTGATAAACATTTCAGTGGTTTCTAGTCTTATTCTGTACAGATAAAGGCACCTTGCATCATTTTGCATGTGCTTATAGAAATGCAAGAGGATTAGTCTGTCTCTCTCACAAATAAATATTATAAAAAAATCTCCATGATACAAAATAAATGACAACAGCAAGAAACAGTGTGTATATCATGCCGTATTTTATTCATTTGTTTGATTGTTTATTTGAGAGGCAAAGAGAAAGAAGCAGAAAGAGAGAGAGAGAGAGAATAAGTATGGATTCAGATATACAAAATGGTGCATTATCTGGAGTTTGTTTGCAGTGGCCTCTGCAAACAAACTCCAGATAATGCACCACTTTGCAGATTATATCTGGCTTTATGTGGCTATGGGGGAATTGAACCTGAGCTGCCAGGTTTTGCAAGTGCTTTTAACTGTTGAGCCATCTCTCCAGCCTTCATGCTATATTTTAAAATGAAGCAAATAAACACAGTATCATTGCAATAATTTGCATCTGAATGATTTCCCCAAAGGTTCTTGTTAGGTCTTAGCCTGTGGTACTATAGAGAAGTAACAGAAACTTTAGGAGGTGGAGCCTAGGAATGCAGTTAGGTCACAGAGTATATATCCCTGAAAGGGATATTAGGACCCTGGATCCTTCTCTCTCTGCTTTCCAATAGCCATGATATGAAGAGACTTTTTCCACCATGCATACCTGCCATGATGTATTGGGCTACCACAGGTCCAAAGCAATGGGGCCATGTTACCAGGGACCTGAACCTTTGAAACCATGACCCAAAACAAATATATCCTTCATATATGTTTTTTATGTCAGGTATATGTTGCAATGACCAAAAACTGGCCAATATAACCTTCTCTACACAGAACAGCTATGATAGTTTTTCTCCAAATGTTTAATCTGAAAGTAATCATGAGGAGGTGATCAAACATACCAAAACAGAGGGAATTTCTGCTAAACTACTAGTTTGGACTCAAAGTGTCAATGTCATGAAAGATAAAAGAAAGAGAGAAAGAGGGAGGTAGTGAAAAGAAAAGACTTAGGAACTGCTCTTGGCTAAAATACTAAAGAGAATGACAGATACTGAATACAACACATGATCCTTGGCTAAATCCTGAATTAGGAAAAGACAAGTATAATGGAAATTATTGGGACACCAGGAGAATTTTAATATGGACTGCATATGCAGTAGTAATATTATGTTTAGTTTCCTGAATGTGACAGATATTTTGTGGTTATATATGACAATGTCCTGGCTTTTGGGAGATTGACACCTAAGTATTTAGGAATGAAAGATCATAATGTCTGTGATGAATTGGCAAATATGCAGGAACAAGTACACACAGGAAGAAAGACGACAGACATGTTATTGCCAACAACTGGTCCCAAGGCTTGAAAAGTGTGTGTCTGTGTGCCTGAAAAAGAATTGGAGAGATCCCAAGTAGCCATGTGTGCTGCAGGGTAGCTGGAGAAACCGAGGAATGGGTTGGGGAATCTTTCACTCTATATGCCTTTTATAAGTCTTCAACTTTGATACACATCAATGCATTACCTTCAGTTAAATAAACAAACACATTGTAAGATTTCTGCTGTGTACCTGTGAATTAATCCAGGGTTTCTCAGTCATTGTAACAATTCATTCATATATGGAATGGCCTGTGCATTGAAGGACAGTGGGCATCCTCTCTGGCCTATACTACGAGGCACACAAGATGACAGCAGAATCTTATTCCTAAATTATGGAAACAAGTGTCCCTGAGCCAGGCATGGTGGCGCATGACTTTAGTCCCAGCATTAAGGTGGCAGAGGTAGGAGGATCACCATATGAGCCACCCCAAGACTATATAGTGAATTCCAGTTCGAGACCCTACCTCAAAAAAACAAAACAAAACAAAACAAAACGTCCTTGGACACTGCAAAATGTCCCCCTGACTAATAAGCCCTGTCGGTGTTAGACAAACATAACTCCTAGGTCACTACAAATGTGTTCATTGAAGTGGGTGATTCTGGAGTGCCATAAAAGTGATGGTATCTGGGGCATTCACCCCATCTCTGCAGATGCAATTTCCTAACAAAGTTCACTTTTAAAGTATAGACCTACTGCCTTTGCCATACAATGGTATCAGAATGAATATATCAAAGCTTATTTCAATTATAAAATAAAATCTGCAAATACACCTGAAGAGATCAGTTGAATCTGGGAAACACACATTTCAAATAACTTGGTGTGGGGAGCTGCTTAATATATCTTAACTGCGTTGACGTCATTTTGAAGGTCTCTGCCATTTTTTTCTACTAACCAGAGCCAAGTTTTCTATTTCCCTGCTTTAGTTTTCCTTCTCCCGTTGGTTAGGCTCTTTCCTAGAAATCACGTGACCTCTCCTTGCAGTCAGTTTGCTTAGCAACCCAGCTATGCAGTTCCTACACAAACGTTCACATATTTCCTCCTGAGAGAGGGTTTATAAGTTTCTGCCTGAGCTCCAATAAAGTGAGACTTGATCAGAATTTTGTCTTGTCTCCATTCTTTGCGTCTCTTGTCCCTTCCATTCTCACCCCCTCCCTTAGGGTCTTCATTGACTGACCTGTGGGCTGGGTCAACTTGGTCTTTAGCATCCTTCATTATATGCATCCCTAAAGCATGGGGAGGTGTAGACTAACTGCACTTACCCTGTCTCCAGTCACCAGGCAGCTACCACTGGTACTCCAACTGAGGATGGTGATGTCATTGGTGTGTATCAGGGGCATCGTGTGCTGCTCCTTGTCCTGCTTGTTAAACATTATTACTTCTCCAGTCTCCCAGCCAATAGCTAGGACCAGTCGTGTTGGGTGCCAGCACAGGGAAGTGACCCTGGAAGACCTCTCAACATGGGTTTCAGGCACAGGTTCTCCCTGGGTGGGATGAGAGGTAAAATGCTGTATTGTGAATAGTGGCAAGTACTTCAAGACATCAGGTAGATCAGAACAGTTATTTAGTAAGGAAATGTAACAGTTGATTTTGATAGGATTCAGAATCACCTAGGAGATGAAACTAGGGGTGTCTCTGAGTTTGTTTCTAGAGATGATAAATTAAGAAGAAAAGATCCACCCTGAAAGTGAGCAGCAACATCCCAAGGACTGGGGTCCAGAACTGAGTAATAAACAGGACATAAAGAGAAAGTGAGCAGAGCACCAGCATTCATCTCTATTTCCTGACTGAGGATGCAAGGTGACCAGCTGCCTCACACTCCTGCTGACCTGTCTTCCCCATCATGATCCCTTCTTTTTTGTTTTGTTTTTAGGGGGTAGGGTAAAAGGAAATTGGCATAACTCTAGCCCAAACTGACATGGCACTCACTCTGTAGTCCAAGCTGGCCTCAAACTCATAGAGATCCTCCTACCTCAGCCTCCCGAGTGCTGGGATTAAAGGTGTGCACCACCACCCCTGACTCTAAATCCCTTCTTAAAAATTCAATCCCAAGTAAATTCTTCCTTCATACTGCTTTGATCAGGTATCTAGTAATACATAGAAAATGTTCTTAAACTCTTTAGTGTTTCTAAAAACACACCAACCAGATCCCTTGATAAGCCAGTCTTGCAAAAGGTAACTAGCACTCAGTGTTACAGTGATAAATAAGTTCATTATGGAGTGTGGCCTTATACAACTGATGCTTAATAGGGAGCAAGCCTTAGTTTCATTAAAACTTTATTATAAAATAAGTAGCATGTCAGTGGGCAACGTTAGCTGACCCAACGTTAACTGACCTAGGGTGAGGTCCATACACTCTAAGCCCTTGCTGCTATCTGAAAGGTCAGTTATTTTCAGAACAATACTGAAAAGTTATTTGCCATGTTACTCTCATTTTCTCCAGTGGAGTTTTCAAAAGACTATGTGACATATGATGAAATCATTGGTCTGACATCCCAGGAAATATAAGGTGTATAGATTTTGGAGCTTTCAAGAATTTTCTTTAAAAAGTAGATTTTGTGTGTAATACATTTTCAGACATAACTCAGTTTATTCTCATCACAATTTTTCTACTGGGATTACCAGCAATCTTCAGTTATATCTGCTGCAACTAAGACTACATCACAGCCCAATAAATCCTTATTTTGAAATCCTAATGTTTTCCTTGTACCTAAGAAATATACTTTGTTGACTTATTGTATAATAATATGTTTTTAAATTTTAAATGTTTATCTAAGGGCTGGGCAGATGGCTCAGTCAATAAAGTATTTGCCATACCAGCATGAGTATGTTACTTCTAATTCCCAGCACTCACATAAAAGCAATGGTGTGTGCATGTCATCCCAGAACTGGGGAGGTAGAAACAGGAGGATCCCTAAGGCGTGTTGGCTAGCTAGTCTAGCTGAATTGGTGAACTCCAGATTCACTGAGATCCTCTCAAAAATAAGGTGGAGAGCTATTGAGGAAGAAACCCCATGTCAACCGCTGGCCTCTACACATACAAACATACATGCACACTTGCACCCACAAGTGTACCCACATACATACATAAAAATTTTTAATCTAAAATTGTTAAAAATAGTTTTGGAATTTGTATTTATTCTAAAAAGATCCACTTACAAATATGTATTTGGATGGACTGACCCATAAATCAAGTGTGGCCCTCGGCTAAGAAGGATATGAATTATCCATGAGCTACATAAGCAGGCAGACCTGTGGGGAAGGGGAGTGTTTCCTGAGGAAAAGACCATGAAGTTGCTATTGTGTGAAGCACTAGGGAGATTCTGCAACAGAAGGTAAAAAACCTGCAGTGCTGGAAGGCAGGGACCTCTAGGTAGGCTATGGTGTGCCTACAGAAAGGTAGAAACAGGATGTGAAGTTTGGGTTGAAGCCAGGCTTTAGGGCTGTTGGGGAACTTCAGGGTTTTCCTCTTATCAAAGGAGCAACAGAGGGTGGACAGAAGGAAGGAAGGAAGGAGTGATGCCTGGTTCCTCTTCGAGTGAGGTACGCAGGGCTGTTTCAGTGAGGAAGCTGAGCTAGTGTCCCTTGGAAGGGAAGGGCCAAAAAGCAGGTGAGGAGTGGCTCATTTGCCAGAGGATCAGGAGTACAGTTGGAGAACCAGGTAGTGGAATGGGACAAGTTATTCCAATTTCCTGTTCTGGGCATTACTGAGACAGCAGATGCAAGAGTGAGGCAGATGAAGAGTAGAGGCAATTTCAGTCCTATTTGGGATTTGTGGCTTTGCGGTCTCTAACATGCAAGAGGTGTTACGAAGGCAGCTGGGCTCCTAAGTCTGCAGCTTGGGGAGGCCTTCTGGACAGGAGATACATGATACAAGTCATCCACTGACAGATGGTCACTGGGAAGACCATGAACACAGAAGAGATAAGGTTGTGAAGTAGTTCTGAACACTGTTACAATTTGAAAAGAAAAAGCTAGCAAAATCCATTGATAGGTTGTGAAGAAAAGGCCCTACCTTCTCCAGCCTGCTTTCCAGAGGCCCTCCTGGGAACATGCAGCTGGGTAGATGAACACCCCCAAACACTCAGGAGGTATACACAGAAGTCTCTGACGACAGAAGTACTGAGGTGATATTAGGGTGGCAATAGGGTAACTATAAAGGGTTGAGGAGTTAGAGACAGAAGAGGAAATTCAATTTTTAAAAATATTTTGTTTATTTATAAGGAGAGAGAAAGGTAGAGAGAAGAGAAACAGAAAGAATGGGCAAACAAACTCCAGATGCATGTGCCACTTGGGGAATCGAACATGGGCCCTTAGATTATGCAGGCAAGTTCCTTAACCATTAAGCCATCCCTGCAATCCAGAAATTCAATTTTACTTGTGAAATATGAGAGGTGTTGTGCACTGAGAGTGATGGGGGAAGCTCAGGAAGTTTGAGGAGTTTGCAGTTTCTGTTATGGCTTGAATTGTGAGACTTGAAAAGATGTGTTGAAGCCCTAAACCCTAGCACTTGTGATATGCCTTTCTTTGGAAGTAGGATCTCTGTGGATGTCAACAAGTTAAGATGATCTGATAGGACATAATCAAACAGAAGTGTCTTTTTAAGAAACAAGAGAGTGGGGTTTAATAGCACATCCTTGTTATCTTAGCATTCAGGAGTGTCATGGTTTGATCCAGGTGTCCCCCACAAACAAATGAATGTGTTCTGATAGATCGATACTCAGCTAATGGCAGTTTGGGTTTTACAACCTCGATGAAGCTGTGTTGTTGGGGGTGGGCTTATGGGGGTTATAAGCCAGCTTCCCCTTGACAATATTTGGCACACCTTCCTGCCGCTGTTTGCAGTGCTGCGGCAGAGGTGATGTCCAGCCCTCTGCGCATGCCATCGTTTTCCCTGCCAGGATGGAGTCTCCCCTTGAGTCCGTAAGCCAAATAAACCCATTCCTTCACAAGCTGCTTTTGTTTGGGTTCTTTCTGCACAGCAACTAGAAACCTGACCCCAACAGTTTTGGTACCAGGATGTGGGGTCATCTATTGCTGCTAGAACCCTGATCTTGTGGCTTTGGGCTTTTGGAAGTGATCTGCAGAAGGAATATGGACAGATTGGAAAGCTTGTCCTAAGAGGTGCCTTGCAGTGCTGTAAGTACAGCGTATTGGATCATTCTGGTCAGAGTTTAAAGACCTGAATGTAATGAGAACTATGACTGTGAGGTTTGGCTTACGAGGGGGAGAAAGAACTTTGTCAGGACTGTGCCAGAAGCAGTTTGTGTGAGAGGCTTGCTGCGCTCTGCCTGCCTGTGTCCTGGGAACCTGTGCAGGGTTGCTTGACGTAAAGATGGACTGGTGTGAGCAGATGGAGATGGCACAGAAAGAAAGATCTTTGGGTCGAAACTGCTGCCCATTCACCTGCAATTGTTTGAGAGATTACAACTATTGAGACTCGGCCTGCTGGACTGCATTGGAACAACAGGAAGAATGCAGATCCTTTGAAGTAAGGGACCCAAATGCTTTGTTCCCCCCTGGATTAACAAGTTGGTAGCCCACCTGGTTCTGTGGAGTATGGCATATGTAAGAAGAAAGGGTCGTTGGATTTGCAACACAGTTTTGTTTTTGAAAAATGGCCATCGGGGTGTGAAGCAGGTGTGCTAGGTTGCCTGCATGGAGCCCGATGGAGCCACGAGGATGAACTGTGGGTTGCAATGGAGACCCAAAGAATTCCAGGACTGTGGATGGGTGCCAAGGCGAGCTGCCAGCACCGGATGAAATTTTCTGGGACTCTGAGTAGCTGAGCTGGAGGGGTGGATTTGAATCTCCGAGAGACTTATTGGTTAAAATCATTGAACTTGGAGTTAGAGATAGATGGTGCTCTGTTTGTTTTAAATCTTGTATTGGTCAATCTGTTTTTGCTGTGCCTCATGTTTTGCATTGTGAATGTTCTGTGCCATTATGGGTTTATTTTTGGTATTATGGCTCAGTTGAAAGCTGTGGGGACGTAAGAGTTGAGCTGAATGCATTGTATTTACATCATGTATGATTATTAGTTTGTGGGGGCCAGGGGCGGACTGTCATGGTTTGATCCAGGTATCCCTCACAAACAAATGAATGTGTTCTGATAGATCGATCCTCAGCTGATGGCAATTCGGGAATTAGAACCTCAGTAGAGCTGTGTTGTTGGGGTGGGCTTATGGGGTTATAAGCCAGTTTCCCCTTGCCAGAGTTTGGCACACCTTCCTGCCGCTGTTTGCAGTGCTGTGGCAGAGGTGATGTCCAGCCCTCTGCTCATGCCATCGTTTTCCCTGCCAGGATGGAGTCTTCCCTCGAGTCCATAAGCCAAATAAACCCATTCCTCTACAAGCCACTTTTGTTTGGGTTCTTTCTGCGCAGCAACTAGAAAGCTGACTGCAACAAGGAGGCTGAGTCAGGAAGATCACTAGGCTATGGTGAGAGACCTTTTCTCAATTAAAGACAAAAAGAAGTCCAAATAAATACATGAACTGGTGTGATGCCTGTTATGGGGAAAACAAACTTCTCTGATTGGACTTGAGGCCCATTCCATGGGAGGGAAGTTCATGCCTGATACTAAAAACCTAATCAAAAGCCTACAGCTGGGGAGGTCATAAAAGTACTATTTTTGTTGGGTAAATGCATATGTTATGCCCACCAAACTGCCCTCTAAGTACTTATGTTTATGCCCATATATTAATGCTTTTGGTTCCAGAAGTGTCTCTTTTCAGATGGTAGGGACCACTGGGGAGACTCAAAACTCAACAAAGTGCTAAGAAGTGACAGTGGAGTGTTCAGTACTGAGACATCTCTATCCTACTCTCCAAGGCTCAGGGACCATTGCAAAAGAGGTAGTGAAAGGAATGTAAGAGCCAAAGGAAGGGTAGAAATGCTTACAATACTATCTTCCAGACACAATGTGGCCATGGTATTTACAACCTCACAATGGCTGAAGCTACTTACACCTGGATAATAGGAGGGAAAAATGACAGCATCAAAACAGAAGAGCGACTAATTGGAAGGAAGGGATTCAGTGGAGGGGGAAACTCAAGGGGTAGGAAGGGATTATCATGTTATATGTATGGAGGTTTAAAAACAAAATAAGAGTGCTTGACACACAGAATGAGGCCCTGAGTTCAATCCTCAGTGGTACCACAGACAGATAGACAGACTAGAAGGTCATATGACACCAGCAAGAGAGACAGGAGTGCAAGCAACACCAAAGTCTGCTGGCAACAGGAGAAGCTAGGACAGGTTATGGAACAGATTTCAGAGAGGGCATGGCCTTGCCCAAACCTTGATTCTAGACTTTTGGCCTCTGTAGCTGTGAGAAAATACTGTTTGTATTAGCCAGTTTGATGTAATTTATTACAGAAGCCAAGGAAACTACTACAGTTTCAAGTGGCCAACGTGAAGAGTCAGAGGGTACTGACAGAAAAAATCCACAGATCATGACCATGAGTTGACAGTGGAACCTGTCTTAAGCATTCCTAAATATGCACCCCCAACCTGTATGGCATAGATAACAGACGAGGGCTTTGATAATGAAAATATGGACCTCAGCATGAACTGACAAGGAAATGATGATATGAGATTCCCCTCTTCTTTCCCCATCCAGTTCAGACAGACAAACACACATAAATACACAAACTCAAGACCAAAACAAACATAAGAGGCAGAAACTGCTGAAGTCAGAGTGGCTCAGAGGACTTACCTGTTCCAGGTAGATGTCCATGCTGCCTCCAGAAGATGGGCTTACAGAAGCAACTGCCAGGAAGGGATAAACAGGGTGCCAAGCAATGTGAGAGGGGGACCTGGTTGTATCCGGGTCCTTGATTTGGTAGTCAAAATAGAGGGCCATGGTGATATGCAAACTTGCAGGAGAAAGTTCCACCAAAAAATACTACCTGTAGAATTATGACAGAGAAGCAAACCAAAAATCAAAATTTGACAACTCAACAATGCTCCTGTAGACTAACAAGGGAATTTTGTTTAGATATTAGACTTGATCTTACCCAAAAGGCCAAGAAGCAATGACAATTTTATTTAGGAGAAATCTCTATCAGGAAAAAAATGTTAAATCAGAAGCCAGGAGGTGGTATGCTTCATTGCCAAAGGAAGAACTAGAGAGAATGAAAAAAGAAAGAAAGAAAGCAAGAAAGAGAGCACTGGAACCTGAGCTGTGGACACAAAATTCTTGAAAAATTTTACTCCAGAGACAAGAAAGATGACTTTAATTTCTATAGCTACTTTCACAGAAAAACACCGAAACAAAATAAAAACAAAGTTCCCATTAAGAGAATACTTATATAGAGCTGGGTGTGGTGGCACCTGTCTTTAATCCCAGCACTTGGGAGGCAGAAGTAGGAGGATTGCTGTGAAGTAGGAGGCCACCCTAAGACTACATAGTGATAGTGAATTCCAAGTAAGCCTGGGCTGGAGTGAAACCCTACCTTGACAAACTGAGAGAGAGAGAGAGAGAGAGAGAGAGAGAGAGAGAGAGAGAGAGAGAGAGAGAGAGAGAGAGAGAGAGAGAGAGAATGAGAATATATAGAAAAAACATCACTAAATTACAGAAACACCAGGAAAGTCACAAATGTCGTGTAATTCTGACTACTTGTTGCAGTCAGGATCAAAGCAACAGCTCCTGTGAGAAGCTGAACTTGATCTGTTACATGAACTTAATAACTTTTTTTGTGTGTGAGGCAGGGTCTCACTGTAGCCCAGGCTGACCTGGAACCCATTCAGGAGCCCTGACAGTACTCTCAGATTATCCTTCTACCTCAGCCTCCTGAGTACTGGGATATTAAAGGCATGTGCCACCATGCCTGGCTTCCAATTAACTTTTAAATTAAACCAATTAACTTAGTCTCCCTTTCATTCTTCCTTTCAGACCTGGAGAAGAATCACATATTGTTACTTTGAAGGATGGCAATTGCAATGATGACCTGACTACTGCCTACTTTTTAAAGCCCACATTGAGTAAGGTAAAGCTGGCAGAGAAGGAAATATTTAAAATTATTCAGTCTTACAGCCAGGCATCCTGGTACATTCCTATAATTCTAGCACTTAGGAGTCAGAGGCAGAGGGATCAGATATTTAAGGCTAGCCTCAACCATGTAGTGAGTTAGAGGTCCCAAAAACTAAAATAAAATAATCCAACCTTTCATCTACTGTGACAGCTGCTATCACAGCAACAGAAACCAGTGAGTGTTGGTGAACAGGTGGAGAAACTGGATCCTGGTGCACTGCTTGTGGGAATGGAACAGTATAGTGATTGATGTGGACTGAATCCTCTTTTATGGTGGGCAAATACTCTATTACTGAGCTATACAATGTTTCCTGCCCAAAATGGTAAGCTTGGTATCATTCCTGTTGAACCATAATAAAAGTTATTTAAAAACATTAAAGACTTGGGCTGGGGAGATCACTCAGTGGTTAAAGGTGCTGGCTTGCAAAGCTTGCTGGTCAGGTATGATTCCCCAGTGTCCATGTAAAGCCAGATGCACAATGTGGCACATACATCTGGAGTTGGTTTGTAGCAGCAAGAAGCCCTAGTGCACTCATTCTCTCAATTTCTTTTAAATAAATATGTAACTTTTAAAAATTAAAGATTTACAAAGTTCTGTCAAGAGATTATAGAGACTGGGTTGCTGTTTGCTTTTAGTTAAGAAAAAGCTGTATGAGAGAAGGCTCAGTTTGTATCTTGAGAAGGAAAAGCTCATTAACAAGAAGGTGGAATTTTCCATGTGTCCTGGGAATCAAACTCAAGTCCTTATGCTTATAAGGCAAACACTTAACTGACTGAACTAGCTCCTAGGCCCACATTACTCATTTTTTAGAGAAATGTTTTTATGAACTTGTTAAATGAAAATTTTCCATAGCCCATGATTTAGACCACTGGCAGATTGAAACACATTAAAATTCATGCTAAAATGTTTTGTTTACTATTTTAAGTCACCAATGTTTTGATCTGGTGTGGTGGTTTTGTTTTGGAGACAAATGAATTGTCACTGTTCAAATGTGGTTCTTTTGCCTAGGACTCCTGGCCCTGAATACTTAACAAAATTATAATTTTTGAGGTTGTGCTCTCACTACTATGAGCTCAACAGCACTAACCAAGGATCTCCACAGGCTATCCAGCTACGATCTCCAGCTTCTCAAATGGTTGAAGGATCAAGAAACAAGAGACAAGGTCAGAGGAAGCAGGATCCCAATTTCCTGTAGCATATACTGTCACTTGGAGAACACCTACAGGTCAGGGTCCTAGTTCCTTGAGTAAAGTCCTTAAGCAAACCTTTAAGTAAGACTGCTAAAAATGAAAACAAGGAGGTGGGAATATATATATAATATATAATCACATAGTCCATGGTAGAGCACTTCCCTACCCTGCGTAAGACCCTAGGCTCAATCCCTAGTACCACTAAAACAAAACAAAAGCCCCACACCAACAAAACATTGGTAACTTAAAATATTTCAGTATGAATTTTAATGTATTTCAACCAGCCAAGGGTCTATATCCTGGGCTATGGAAAGTTTATATTTAACAAGTTCATGAAAGTACATGTATGAAAATGAGTAATATGTTAGATTTGTTGTAATCGTGTGAAGAATTATCTTGTCTCCTGCAATCCATGTACTCAACAGGCTGAGACAGAGAATCATAATTTAAAGGTCAGCTAAGGTTAAAAGTGAGATCCTAAAAAATTACAATTTCATATAATTTCCTACATGTTTTCATTTATTTACAATTTTAATAATTATTTGTGTGTGTGTGTGTGCTTGCATGATCGTGGGCGCATCCATGTGGGCTGTGGCTTGCATGTGGAGGTCAGAGAATAACTCTCATTTGAGGCAGGGTTTCTCTGTTTGCTCTGCTCTTTTGGGAAATCTTCCTGTCTCCTCCTCCCATCTTGTCATCAGACTTAGTGTGCTGGGATTACAGAAGCCTGGCATGGCTTCCAGCTTTTTATGTAGTGAGCACTTTATGCACTGAGCCATCTCCCCAGCATTTGTAGTTTTTACAAAGTGATATTGAAAATAAAATATACAGGGGCTGGCCATGCATGTCTGGAACCCCAGTCCTGGAGGGTGGAGACAAGAGAATTGCTGGTGCTTACTGAGACAGCAGCTTTGGGTTGAGGAACAGACCCTCTCTTAAGGAAAGAAATACATGGATGAGTGAAAAGAATACACCCAACCTTCTCCTCCAGCCTCTGCATGCACACCCATGGGGCAAGTTCTTGACACAGAACAGACATTCTAAACTCTCAAATGAAGAGGTTTACTAACAAGGAACAATGGTGTTCATGTTTTGTTACAGGTCAGCCTGAATGAATCCATTTTTACACAATATACTGTTTTAATCATCCTTCTTGCCACTAGCATCTTAACAAGTTCCTAAATGAAGTAATTAAAAAGTTACCAAAGTAGGGGCTGAGAATATGGCTCAGTGAGTGGTTAAAGACACTTGCTTCAGTGCCTGCTTATCAAGGTTCAATTCCTCAGGCACCCAAAGTAAAGCCAGCAGCAAGAGACCTTGGGACACTCAAAGGCACACACACGTGAAAATAAATAAAATGAAAAAAATTTAAATTATACTGAAAAGTTATCAAAATAAACTCCAGGAGGCAGATGCCTAACAATAAAAGTTACTTAATGACCATCTGTAAAACAAAACAAAACTTACACTTCCTTTTCTTAAAACAAGTTTCCAGTATCTAGGACATAAAACGGAAAAGGAAAAAAAAATCTCACTTTTTCTAATTTCGTCGATTGCTCTAATCTACAGTCGTTCAAGGGCTACATGCCTCCACCCATCAAATCAATTTTTGGGAAAGAATGTTATGTTCAGTTCTGTCAAGGGGACACGTGATAAGAAGGCTCTCAGCACCGTTACTCCTCCAGGACCCCGTGTCTGGAACACAAGGATGGACTCCAACGGGTACTTGCTGGGGGCAGGGCACTAGTGGTCACCTGCACTCCAGCTCCGCTGTTCCTAGTGGACATCACTGAAAAGGTATGTGGTCCAAAGTGGTCCCGTGAGGGTCACCTGTCCCTGCGTGGAGCGCTGCCCACTCCGCACCGCCTTTAGAGGAACTCACGCAGCAACTCCGGAGTCCGGCAGAGAGAGGTGCCAACCCTAGCTAGGCCCGCCATGGGGGGGGGCGGACAGCTTCGCGGCACGCCCCATCTCCAGCAGGCCGGACCCCGCCGACCCGCCGGGCTCCCCACTCCCACGCCGGGCCTGTGGGAGCCACAGGATACTCACCGCCACGGAGCCGCTGCGCCGCCCGCGTTGCCGGGACAACACGGCTAGAGAACAGCGGAAACACCCGAGGGACAGCGCCGCGTCTCCCGAAGCGCCCGGCGGCGGAAAAAGCCGAGGTCGTTCGGAAACGCGCGACACGCCTCCGCGTCTCAGCCCCGCCCCGAAGCTACTACGCCAGCGAGCTGCGCCGAGTTCCCCGTGGCTTTCTCCTAGGGCTCATCCTGTCCCGGCCCTCGCCGGCCCCGAGCCAGGCTCAGCTGCGTCGCCTCAGATGTAAGGGCGCGGCTGAGACGTCTCGGGCCGTGTGCGGCGCTCATGGAGTGAGCCAACCTCAGAGCTAGGCGGTGGGGCTCCCCTCAGCCGGCGTCAGGTCTCGTCACTGTCCCGCGTCTCCGCACTTGGGGGGATAAGAGAATCTCGAGTGGAGTTTAAAACACACTCTTCACCATGAGGAAGAAAAGTGACAGCTTGTGCCCCGGTGCAGGCTCTCTAGCTCGTTCCCACAAAGGTTCGTGCGCGATTCAACACTCGCCGCGGAAGCGTCGATTTCTTCTCACGCATCCGTCAACACCATCGCAGCCAATCATAGCTAGGACGCTGAACCTATTGGATGTTATTTTGGCCAATCCGAAGAGACGCACGGGCCGCATGGGCGCCAGACCGCCGTCATAACACGCCTCACTTTACAGGCCTGCCCCTCCGGCCAGTGCGTGCGTGCGCGCGCACCCGCGTCTGGCCAATGGCAGTGCTGCTGGTGACGTGCGCCCGCCGGAAAGCTGAGGCGTGCTCGTCTCCGCGTGCGACGCCCGCCCCGCCCCGCCCCGCCCCGCCCCAGCGGGGTCTCCGCGTTCCCGGCGGCCGCAGTAGCCGGAACTGAGCGGAGCGCGGCGGGCTGGACCTCGGAGGCGGAGTGGCGGCAGCGGCGTCGCCCTCAGCTCCGTCAGCCGCGCGCTGGCCCACGGAGCAGACGGGAGAGGAAAAGGCTTGCTTTGGTGGGCGTATCTGAAGCGCGACCACCGGCCCGGCCTTGCGGCCTCGCGGCAGCCGGAGCTCCCCGGCCCCGGCTGGTTCTGCGGGCTCCTGCGGAGGCCCGGGAATCCGGGAGCCAAGCTGCCGCGAGGCGTGGATGAAAAAGGTGACCGCAGGCTGCACCCAGGAGCCCCCCCGGCCCTGCGCCAGGGGTCCGGCGGGCTTCAGGGCGCCGCTGGCAGCCCGACCCATCCCGGAGCCGGGAGCTTCTTGCACCTGAGGAGGGACAAAGGGTGTTGAGCCGGGACGGGGCCCGCCCGGCGGGCAGGCGCCTTCCACCGTCAGGAAGTGACGGGTTTCGGTGACGGACTCGAGTGGCGTCCCCGCCGCTGGGGACCGGCCCGAGCGCGCTTGCGGACTCGGTCCCGCGCTGGAGGGGGTTCTGCCGGGCCGGTGCGCTCGGCTCGGCGGCGTCGGTCCTGGGTGTGTGCTTGGCTCTCGGCCCAGAGGCAGCCGGGAAGGCTTTCGGTGCGTGCCTGGGGAAGTTCGCGGGTGCATCTTCAAGTGCGGTTGCGGCCGATGCAGACGACCGCACAGCACCATTTTGTGGTTCTAGTACGAGTTTGCCCCGCATTCCCGTCTTTCCCGGAGGTCCTCGCCCCCATGCTGTGGTTTCCTCGTTAGTGATGGTGGCTTGTTCGGGTTTTCCTGTATTCCACGGGGACGTTCTCAGCAGCTGCGTGGAGCCCCATGGCATGTCTGCTAAGGAATGCAATGTTTCTCTTTTTGCTACATCATGTCCCCAGCACTGGTCTTATTATGCTTCAGATATTGTCATGTGCCGGGTCCTTAGTTTATGAGTGGCCGTGCCTCTGGGCTGCAAACCCTAGTTAATAGTCATTGCTTCTTGTTGTCGTTGGGCATTTTCCTTGATAGTGCGTAGCAGTCAATGGAAGAATTTTCTTGTTCCCAAGATTGTTTACGTAATTCTTTCCCGATTCTGGCCATTGGACCGGAACCTAACTGCTTGCTGTCACTTTTCTGGGTGTCCCTAACCGTTTCATGCAACAGGCTCTTTGTTGCACGAGCGTTGTGTTCGGTCCATCCCGGGTCTCCTGCCCAGGAAGGTTCCCGCAGCGCAGAGCCTGTTGTTTTTGCATGCCAGCTTCAGGGGGTGCAGTGGCCACGGCCTGGGGAACTCCCGGGACTCCGCTGCGCGGGCTGTTGCGCGGGGCAGGTGCGCGGTCGATCGCGAGTGTCTCGGGCCAGGCGAGGCCGAGGGCGGTGCGGGAGCGAATCAGGCCGGGTCCATGAGCTGTGGCCCCCGCAGGGTGGGTGGCGGGACCTGGCCACCCGTGGGGCCGAGGCCGGGCCAGGTCGCTGGGTCACGTCTCCCGCGGTTCTTGCGCTCCGTCGGCGGGTCTGGAGCGGGGGCGTCCCGGGCCGGTGGGCAGGCTCGATGGGGCGGGGCGGGGTCCCGGTCCAGTCGGGCCCTTCTCGGTGCGGGCGGGCGGGCGGCGCTGGAACAAACAACGGCCGCCATGTTGGGAGGCCGGCGGTAAACTTCTGCCCGCCGCCCGCCTCACCGCGCCCGCTTCTCCCGCACAGGATGACAGTGAAGTTGGGTGACGCCGGCAGCGGGGAGGAAGGGCTAAAGAAGCTGGGCAAGCGGACCGCCGATGAGGAGTCGCTGGACGGAGAAGGGCCGGGTGGCGCGGACGCGGCGGAGGACAGCAGCAGCACAAAGAGGGACGGGCCGACCCCGCGGGCCGCGGGGGCTCCCGCTCCACCCGGAGGGCCGCCGGCGCCGTCCCCGCCGCAGGGCAGCCCCCAGGACCAGCACCACTTCCTCCGGTCCAGCGTGCGCCCGCAGAGCAAGAGGCCCAGGAAGGACGCGCCCTGTGCCTTGGGCAACGGTGGCACCAGTGGCTCCGGGCCCCGCGGGAAAGGTAGGTGACCCCCCAATCCAGCAGGCTCTCTGTGGGTGGCACTTTGCACAGACACTGTCCCCTCTCCTCCGTTGAGGCTGTTACTTTCCTAGTCACACGAGGGCAGTGGGTAAGTAAAATAGATTCCTAGAGGATCCCTGACTTTCCATGGATGGCCATTTTAAGCTGTGGACAATAGCTTAAGGAATGGCCAGAGACCTGGTTTCTTTCCCACACCTCAAGTGTGGTGGGAAAGCAACAAAGGAAATGGCTTTTGAACCTCATGTGGGAAGATTAATAAATCCAAACTGAATCATCACTGAGGGCAGGAGCTGATTTTAGCTCATTGTCTTCACGTATTGTAAGGATGAAGGACATAGATGGGGGAACCCTTTGAGTTTCCACTAAGGTATGCTTTTTTCCACTGAAAGGATCCCTCTTTTATTGTAGGTGATGAAAACAACTGTGGTCTGATACCAAAGCGCAGCATTTTGCTGCTGTCCTGTGCTTTACTGAGGCCCCTGCTGAAGTAATAAATTCTTCCTGTGCCTTTTCTCAACTGCAAGCGGTTTACGCTTTCACTCTTTTCTTCTCAGACCAAATTTTCAGTACCTTTTTCTTTTTGATGTAGCCCAGGTTGGCCTTAAATTCATAGCAGTTCTTCTGCCTCTGCCTCCCTAATTCTGAATTGCAGGCCAAAGTCAGTGTGCCAGGCTTGGGGTACTTCAAAAATTGCAAATTCAGAATCAATTTCCAGTGAGTTTTGCATAGGAAAAATACCTGTCACATCATGCAAACTTGGACTATTACAGTTTTTCTTTTCACTTCTTTGGAATCTATCACTTCATTAAGAGGTCCTGGCAATTTTAAAAAGAAACTATTGCAAGAGCTAGCAAAGAACCACTTTGAAGATCTGTCCCAAATGGGCACGTTCTGCCTCATTCTCAACTGAGCAGGGTGGGCCTCTGGATACATAGCCTTACTTAATTGATAAAGACTTTTTTGATGTAAGTTTATCTAAAGATCTAAGTGGTATAATTTTGAATACTTCTGAAATTGAAAGTTGCCTCATAAGTTTGTTTTGGTGGGGAAATTGCTAATTGGTTAGGAAAATAAGAAGTTGCAAACTTGCTTGTTTTGTAAAAGTAGCTTTTCACTGGGAAATACCAGGTGTGTTTTAAGCTCATTGGGTCTGTGTGTAAACTTGTGTGATTTCCTTGGGTGCCTTTTGTTGTTGGTCCTGGACCCCCATCTTCCTGGCCCTCTCCATTTACTTGACTTCTCCCATTTGCTTTTCCATCAGAGAGGTGTTCCATCTGCACTTATGAAATAAGGAACAACAGCAACTGCTGGGGCCTCTTGAAGCTGTTGGGAAGAAATACGTTGGTGTGAAGGCACTAATTTGTATGTTGCTTCTTGCGTGTAGATTAAGAGATGCTAAAACTGGTGTCCAGTATGTTGGGGTCTGTGAAGTGGGGGGATGACAAATAATTTTTGATTGCTTATGTGGAAGAGGTTTCCTGGATAACCTTTACCTCAGATCATTGTTGCTTTTGGTCCTTTTTGTTTGTTTGTTTGATTTTTTTTGCTTTTTTTGACTTAGGGTCTTGCTCTAGCCCAGGCTGACCAGGAACTCACTATATAGTCTCGGGCTGGCCTCAAACTCACAGTGATCCTCGTACCTTGGCCACCTGAGTGCTGGGATTAAAGGTGTGACCCACCACACTGGCTGGTCCTGATTCTTATCCCAGTGTGTGGCTTAGAGCAGAAGTTGACTTTTCATTTTGTTTTAATATTAGTAAAATACAGCCTTGTTAGAATTTGTGCTCCTCATGGCATCTCCATTCTCACATTTTAGCAAGCAAATACTTCATTAAGTAACAAAGCTAAGCTGTAACTAAGTGCTGCCAGGAGGGGAATTGAGCCTGTTTTCTTTGCATTCACAACTTCTCTGGCAGCCCCCTCTACCTTCTGTCTGAGGCTGACTGGTGGCTGCCACAGGCTTTGGATTCACTTCACCAAGCCCTGGACATCCCCCATTGCGGTTTGGAGAGTCCTCAGCTCAGTCATCACCTCCATCCACTGCCAGGAGAGAAGGTCAGGTGTGACTGCATGCCTGTGCACATTATTCAGCCAGCTGGATCTCTGGAGGAACATTTCCTATACACATTGTAAATCTCCACCTTGTCTGGCCAGCATGGGTCAGTAGAAAATGAGCAACACCTGCATTTTTCAGCTTCTCACTTGGAAAAAAATAAAACCTTTGTGTGAGTAACGCTCATAGCTGAGGCAGAGGCAGCTCCTTTGCATGCTGACTTCCCATCTTGCCAAGGCTTGTCCTGATGAGAATGTAGGGAATATGATTTTTTGGAGAAGAGGGAGGTCCTCCTTATCTCGCTTTCTCTACACAGCTCTGCTTGCTTTCTGTGAGGCTGTTAGACTAGAATGTTATTTTCAATGAAAAATTTTTTTTCTCTTTATGTGTCCACATTCTTTTTGAAAATTGATAAAGGGAATGAAGACCTACTACCCATGATACATCAGGCATTTTTCATCTCTGTGCCTTTTTTAAAAAATATTTTGCTTTTATTTGTTTGCAAGCAGAGAGACAGAGAAGAGAGACACACAGAGAACGGGTGCACCAGGGAGTCTAGCCATTGCAAATGAACTTCAGATGCATGTGCCACTTTGTGCATCAGGTTTTATGTGAGTACTGGGGTTTTGAACCCAGGCCGTTAGACTTTGCAAGGAAGAACCTTTAACTGCTGAGCCATCTCTTTAGCCTATCTTTGTTTTTATTTTTTCTTTCTAAAAATAGTTTCATTTATTTATTTGAGAGGGAGAGAGGGTGAATATGTGTGTGCTTGGGCTTCCTGCCACTGCAAACTTCAGAAGCATATGCTACTTTGTTGCATCTTGTTCTACGTGGGTACCGAGGAATTGGACTCAGTCCATCAAGCTTTGCAAGCAAGTGTTTTTAATCGCTGAACCATCTCTCTAGCCCTAATTTTTTTTCTTTCATTTGCAAAGAGAGACAAAGTATGGGCATGCCAAGGCCTCTTGCCACCTTGTGTCTCTCCTTGTACATGGGTACTTGGGAATCAAACTCAGGCAGGCTTTGCAAGCAAGTGCCTTTAACCACTGGGCCATCTCCTTAGCCCTCCTTTTTTGAATGGGTGCAGAAACAAATTTGTTTCCATCTTTTGCTCAGCCTAGACCAGAAATTAGCAGGTGTGTTTGATTGATTCTTCCAGTCTTGCCATATTGCCAGAGAAATTCAAGGACCCTTTTGTGACTGAAACCTACTTTCTGAGACTATGTCCATAGAACCTGGGTTAGTATCTGATGCTTTCCCCTGTTTTACCAGTTCCTGATCTGGCTGACCTCTGGGTAAACTAGTTTTTCTCTGAGCGTCAATTTTCTTGTCTATAAAAGAGTATGACATGCCTTTTATGCATCTCACCTGCTTCAGTCAGCTTTCTGTATTGGAAAGGTGTTTGACCTAGTAGTAGTCAGAGGCCCAGCTTCCACTCCAGAGCTGCTAAATAGCAGAGGAAGAATTGACCATGCAGAAGCTCTGGGTTCCTTACTTTTGAAAAATGATTTGGGTGAGTCCATTGTTGAGAGCTGCTTTTATTTTATCATTCAGTGTAAAAGGATTCAGCTGGGTAGAAAGGTCTTAGATCCCATGTGTTCTCAAGAGTACTTTCTGAAAGGTAAATTTGTTGAAATCAACATAGAGTTCTATAAAAGGTGGGCCTCTGCTTAGCCCTTGCCTTTGGGAAAGCTCCAGGCAGGGAACAAAGTGTTGTCCTCTTCCATACAGAGAGCTTGTATGTAGCCTGGCACTGATCTACTGCTTCTGTATACGGTGTTCGCTCTTCATCTGGCATTTGTGCAGTTTTGTGCTGCTTGGCTGGGGTACAGTGATATGTATCATGAGGCCTCTTGAGTTCACACTCTCCAGATAGGAGATGTCTTGGTTCATCCAAAGACCACTGGTTGGAGCACAGCACTGTGGTTCCTCTGCCCAGTCTAATCTGGAAAATGATGTTCACCAAGTTTTAACACAGTGAGGATGGGGTAAAGCCACTGTGGTTGTGCATGGGCAGTGACCACAAGCAGTACCAAAAACGCTGAGACCCAGGGAGAAAAGAGGAGGGGCACTCTGTCCCACTTCCTTCCACACCCCTGTGATGCCTAGTACAGTGGAGGATGACTGGCACATGTCTCTTCCTAACACAGTCTCACCTTTGCTCAGTTGATAAGGGGAGCTGAGGCCCATGCCACCTCAGAGACCATACAGAGAAAAATACAGTTCTTTTTTTTTTTTTTTGAGACAGGGTCTCTATGTAGCCAAGGCTGGCCTTTTTGAGTGCTAGGACTGCAAGTGTGCTACACAAAAGTTCGTGATAAAGTTGGAAGTTCAGTTTTGTACATAATTGCATTTACTTCATGTAAAAGAGGTTGGACTATTGGTTTGAAGGCTGAGCTAATTTTGAAATTGTGTATTTTGCTGGAGATTAAACCCAGTGCCTTGTGCATGCTAGACAAGTGCTCTATTGCTGAGTTATGTCCCTAGCACATTGTTTTCTTTTCTCTTTCTTAATTTTTATTTATTTGCAAGGAGAGAGAAAGGGAGAATAAGAATGGGAGCACCAGGGCCTCTTGCCACTACAAACAAATTCTACATGCATGTGCCACCATGCACCTTGCTTTACATGGTGTGGTAGTTTGAATGGATGCCCCCCTCCCCAATAGATTTAAAAGTTTATTCAAGACTTTTCTTCAGCTGCCTGGCTGGAGGAGGTGTCACCTTGGGCAGATCCTAGAGTTCAGCCCTAAGGTGTTTCTGGGGCAGATCTGGAATTCCAGCTATACTATGCAGACAGCAGTCTGCATGTTGCCTGGAGTTTCTGTGGTTTGGCTGAGTGCATGCTTTTGGAGTTGCTGGTTCTGTAAAGCTTTAAATAAATCCCTTCTTCCTCCCATAAGCTGTGCCTGGTTTGGAGGTTTATCCCAGCAGCATGAGCTGACTGTGACACGTGGGAACTGGGGAATCGAACCCCAGCCATCAGGCTTTGCAAGCAAGTGCCTTTAATCACTGAACTATCTTCCCAGCCCTTGTTTTCTTGTAATGTTGAAATGAATGTAGTTTTTCTGGTGTCTATCTTTATGGAATTGTCTTTGCCAGTGAAGTACACTTTAGGATCTAGAATTTTTTTTTTTTTTTTTTTTTTTTTTTTTTTTTTTTTTTTTTTTTTTTTTTTTTTTTTTTTTTTTTTTTTTTTTTTTTGTGTGTGTGTGTGTGATTTTTGGGTTGTGTAGAGACGTGAAAGATAACAGGAATTTATTTCAGATAATAAAGTCAAAAATTAAATTTACCATTGCCATATATGCTATATGTGGTATATGGAAGTTTTTGTGATATCCAATAGCCACAATGCTCTTAGCACTAAGGAACAATAAAAGAAATGCCTGAAAAGGAAGATGTTCCAAGGTTTATTTCGTTAGGATAGCAAGGGTTACTTGTAAAAGACAGTGAGAAAATCCCTATAGTATTCCATGAGAAGGGCATACTTTTTTAGGGAAACAGTGGGATTTTGTTGTATTTTCTCTGTGAGAGGGAAAGGAGAACCTTTGAGGAAGGACACTGGGCCTTGCAGGGGTAAGAACAGGTGGCTTAGTGGACAGAAGGCTTTCTCTGTTGAGGTGACAGTGTGTGAGCACCCCAGAGATGAGAACCAAGGTTCCATCAGTGTATGGAGGAGGCTGCATCAGAGGCTGGTGACTCTGGATGGGTCTTCCGGGAGGAATGGAGCATATGAATGGCAGGCTTTGTAGCCCTAGTTTCCCTGCCCCCCCCCCCAGTAGGGTCTCCCTCTAGCCCAGGCTAACCTGGAACTCACTCTAGTGAGAGAGCAATCCTCCTCCTTCTGCCTCCCCAGTGCTGGGATTTCAGGGGTGTGCCACCACACCCAGCTCCTGCTTCAGGGATGATACACATTGTGAAGACGTGGAGCTGAGTGTTTGCATGTATTTTGAAATTGTGTTACTCCTAGGCCTGTTGGGTACTGAACAGCTGCGTGGCACTGAAGAGATACATCATCTGTGCCTTGGCTTCCCTGCTTGAAAGGCGGGTGACTTTATCTTCCTGAGGGGCTACAAGGGCAGAGGAGAAAGCAGAATAAGACCCTGTGGCTGCAACCCTTAGATGCATACTTTGGAGAGTGGCGAGTGGCCCACATACAGACGGTGACTTGGGTTAACAGAGAGAAAGTTGTTGGAATTGGGGGGTGTGTGTGTGCATAGTTGCAGCTGCCCGGAAGAAGCCCTGTGGCAGTGGGGCAGCTGGATGATTGTGGCACTGATTTGGGGTGAGAGAGGAGGTGTGGCTTCAGTGATGGAAGCATCAGGTATCTAGAGCCTGGGATGTGCTGAGGTGGGGCTGGTGAGAGCAGAAGTACAGGGAGGCCAGTGTGTGTGCAGCACTTAGGAGCCTCTTGTCTGTTTCCTCTTCCCCTGAGTTGTCACTGAGCATCTTCCATGCGAGGCCTGCTACTGGGCTTGGAAAAACAGAACAACTGTCCTTGCTTTCAGAGGACTCTCCATCAGGAAGCCTTTTTATGTAGACTATTTTCTTTCAGGATTTTGGGGTGCTGACTTGTCATCATGTAGGTTGTTACCAAACCTCTCTTCAGTACCCAAATACCCATGAAGTCTTGTCTTTGGCCTTCTCACATATTCCCCAACCCTGGAGAAACTCCCTGTTTACAGTTTTTCTTGAAATTGTCTTATCTCCTGCATTTCACCACCTTTTGTTTTCACCTGCAGATTCTGCTCTACTTTTACAAATCTTTTGGAATATAGGATGCTGGGCATTATGTACTACACATGGCAATATGGGGTATTTACATGTGTATTTGAATATCTAGGCTTTAATTTCCTCTGCCAAGGCTGTATTGCTTTTAAAATGTCAGAAGGGCCTAGTTCTCACAGCTTACCGCAGGCCTATGAACAGTGGCTGTTTTGAGGTGTATCTTGGGGTAGCTCAGAGTCTCTTTTCTCAATGATGCAGCTTTGCTTTCTGCCTATGAATATATTTTGTTCTACTCTGCCCCTGAGGCTCTTTTCAGCTCAGATAGACATCCATTCTGGCTTCCTTTATGGTTCACTCTCCTTGTCTGAGTCACCAGTGAACAGTTAAAATCTCATGAAACTTGGGTTCTGGGATTTCAAAGTTGTATTCTGTTAATTTTGAGCATGCCAGTGCCTGTGTAAGCTAGCAGAGTTAACCCCAGTGGTCATGGAGGGGCTAGATGACAAGCTGTTAGTGAGGAGAAGAGAGCTTGTCAGTGTTTCTTGGGAAACTGGGTTACATAGTTAGCCCTTCTAAATGGCTACACATGAGGAATTATGGGCTCCTATAAACCAGATGGTCTGGTATTTGAGAGCTGTTTTATTTTATTTTTTGTTTTTTGAAACAGAATCTCTAACTCAGGCTGTCCTGAACTCAGTATGTAGACCAGGCTGGGGATCCACCTTCCTCAGCCTCGCAAATCCCGAAATTATAGGTGTGAGCCACATATTCACCTTGAAAGCTGGTGGGTTTGGTTTATATTTTGCGCATGTGTGTGATGTGTATTGTATGCATGTATGTTTGCAAATGTGCATTCAAGCATGTGTGTGTGTGCACACACACGTGGAAGCCAGAATAAAACATCAGTTACCACTCATCCATGTATTTCTTTCCTTGAGATGTGTCTTTTAGCTGGAGATGCTGACCACCAGGGAACACCAGCTTTTCTCTGATCTCCATCATCCCCCCCATAGGAGAGCTGTCTTAAGTGACACTTATGACTTGCTCTGCAGACCACAACATCATATCCTAACTTCCTAGAAGTATTCTGATACTGTTACCCATTGTTAATACCTAGGGAAGTCCTGTGTTGGATTTGGTGAGGAAAGGACAGTCTGAGGATATGTGTAGCACTTTCTTGTTCATGGGGTAGCCCAAGGATTCCTGAGCTGTGTTGCTAGTGTAGATGCAGAGTGGAGAGTGGACTATGAGCTTGTCTTTAATGCTGTAACTGTGTTTAAAACACAGTTTGAGAATACTCAAACATCACATACAGCACTGTCTGGTAGCATATAATCTCAGTGACAAAATGTTTTAACCTGTCTGCTGAGATGACCATGAGCCACAAGTGGCTGTTAACTATCCAAAATATGGCTAATGAGACTGAGGAAATGTCTTCTCTTCCTTTTTTGGAAACAAAGCCTCATGAATTCCTTGCTGGCCTTGAGCTCACTGTATAGCTAAGAATAACTTTGATTTTCTAATCCTCTAGAGTATGGAATTACAGGTGTCTGCTACCACATCTGGTTTATGCAGTACTGGGGATCAAACCAAGGGCTTTGTGCATGCTAGGCAAGTACTCTTATCACCTAAGATAAGAGTATGTGATGTATAGCTTTACCCAGTATGGTGTGGATGGAACGTTTAAATGCTCAGCATCATTATGCTCTCTCCTCAATGTAAAAACATCTTGGTGCCATCCAGTCAGCAGCTCAGGCTGTTCTGGACTAAGTAGCTCCTGGGTGTTTGCTCGATAGCTAGCATTGCCCAGTTGAGTAGCTGGAGTGGGATGAAGTGATGGGCCCTTGCTGCCTTCTGCCATCCTTCCCCTCCCCCAGGTCCCCTCGGGAACCAGGTCACTGTATAGTCCTTTCTTTCCAAGGAGCTGACAGTGGGGCGTCATCATCTGGAAATGTGTCTACTGTTGCTCCTGCTACCCCTGCAGGAGGCCCACGGTCCTCCTCCCGGAACTTGGGGTCTTCAAATGGTGAGAAAGAAGAAGGGAAGAAGGTCCGCCGGCAGTGGGAGTCCTGGAGCACAGAGGACAAGAACACCTTCTTTGAGGGACTTTATGAGGTGAGTTGTGGATGTGAGACAAGGGGCTGCAAACAGCTCATGTGTTTCTGTGTTCTTTTACCATGTGACCACCTGGTGGATAGGTTCCCTCAAGGAGCCCCTAATTGATGAGGCAGGTGTTATCTCACAGGGAGGGGCTGTTAGGATGTGTTCTCCTTCCCCACGCTCTCCCCCTTGTCTTGCACACAATTCTTATTTGGAGTGTGACCCTCCACCATAGGGCCTTCCCATGGTTATGCAGTGGCTGATTTAGGGGTATTGCAGTCAGTTTTCTTGTTGCTGGCAGAAAGAACCCCACCAAAAGCAGCTTGTAGAAGAAGGAAATGGGTTGATTTTGACATACAGACTCAAGGGGAAGGTCCATGATGGCAGGGAAAACAGTGGCATGAACAGAGGCTGGACATCACCTCTTGGTCAACAGCATCAGGAGAATGTGCCAAACACTGGCAAAGGGAAGCTGGCTATAACACCCATAAGCCTACCCCCAAAAACACCTCCAACAAGGCTCAATTCCGAAATTGCCATCAGCTGGGAATCAAGCAATTATAACATTTTAAGTTTATGGAGGACACCTGAATCAAACCTTCACAGGTGGTATCCCTGAGTGTAAAGGAACAAGCAGATACCCGCCTACTCAGTCAGTAGGAGTTAAATCCCAGAGATAATTGCTGCTGACCTTGAGCCAAATGAATTAGAGAAGCCACTGCCCAGTGAAGTGACTGTGCTCCACTAGCTGCCTTTAGTTAGGAGTTTGCTTCTCATAGCCTTGTGGTTAGCATAAACATACTTCCTCATTATATTTCTTTTTTTTTTTTTGGTTTTTCGAGGTAGGGTCTCACTCTAGCCCAGGCTGACCTGGAATTCACTATGTAGTCTCAGGGTGGCCTCGAACTCACAGCGATCCTCCTACCTCTGCCTCCCAAGTGCTGGGATTCAAGGCGTGAGCCACCACGCCCGGCTTTCCTCATTATATTTCTTATTAATGGGTAATACATTTTCATTGTGCCTTATAGTTCCTTTACATATTTTTTTTTCTTTTCTTTTCTTTTTTTTTTTTTTTTGGAGGTAGGGTCTCACCTTAGCCTAGGCTGAACTGGAACTCACTCACTCTGTAGCTCTAGGCTGGCTTTAACTCACAGCAATCTTCCTACCTCTGCCTCCTGAGTGCTGGGATTAAAGGCATGTGCCATCACGCCTGGCTAGTGTTTGTTTTGTTTTAATGCCTATAAATGTTTTGCTTCAGGTGTAGACAAACTGGCCTATGAAAAACACCCTTTCTGTTTTTATATAAAAGAAGGCTTTGCTGGAAAATAGCCATAACCTTTTCTTTTTCTTTTTTTTTTTTTTAATATTTTATTTATTCATTT
This sequence comes from Zapus hudsonius, assembly GCA_004024765.1. Taxonomy (NCBI): domain Eukaryota; kingdom Metazoa; phylum Chordata; class Mammalia; order Rodentia; family Dipodidae; genus Zapus; species Zapus hudsonius. The sequence continues at coordinate 49,427 of PVHP010002375.1, forward strand.
TCAAGCAAAGATACAGAGAGAGAGAGAGAGAGAGAGAGAGAGAGAGAGAGAGAGAGAGAGAGAGGGAGGGAACCAGGGCCACCACTTGTGGGTCTGGCTTATGTGGGTACTGGGGAATTGAACCCGGGGCCTTAGGCACTGGAGGCAAGTGCCTTAACCGCTGAGCCATCTCTCCAGCCCGCCATAACCTTTTCTTTAGGTGCTATTTGTGGCAATATCGTGCCTACATTCCCTGCACTAGCTTTTTTTAAAAACTTTATTTAATTTATTTATTTATGACAAGAGTGTGGGTACACCAGGCCCTCCTGCTGCTGAAAACAAATTCCAGATGCATGTGCCACATTGTGTACCTGGCTTTATGTAGGTACTGGAGAATCAAACCCTGGGCCAGACCCCATTGCAAGCAAGTGCCTTTAACCACTGAGTCATCTCCCCAGCTGTAGGACCTGTACTATTTAACTTTTTTTTTTGAGGAAGGGGTAGTGCTAGGGATGGAACCCAGTGCCTTTTGCATACTAGACTTGTGTTCTACCACTGAACTACACTCCCGCCCTACATAACCATTCCTGTGTTGTAGATCATCGTGGTTCCTTCCAGATTCTGTCATTGTAAATAATGCTACAGTGAACATCTTCGTGCACATTCTGTATTGTAGATGACTTCTTTGGCATGTTTACTTGGTCAGCTAGCCTATCTTAATAGCTATTCACTAGGGTGATGAAAGAGTTTTGCCAAATCTAGGAAGGAAAGCCTTGGAATTTAAACCATGAAGTGTTTACAGAAGATTAGCAAAGGAGACACTGTAGAATGTGGGCAACAGACTTGGTTTCATTATATTCTAGTGGCTGGTGTTGCCCCCTCTTTGGACAGATGGCTAAGTTCTGTCCATTCCAGGTGGTTGCAAATGACAAGTCAGCATGGCTTGACTCCCTTCATCTGTGGAGAGAATGAAGTATGCACACCAGGCTTATTTGGGTAGATGAGAAAACATTCAAACAAAAGAGTTCTTGTCTTTCAAAGCACGGAGGCCTTCTGTAGATAATATCCCCTAATCATGCCTGTCATAGCCACACCTCGCTGGGATGAATCTCCAAATCAGGCACAATTTGGGGAGGAAAGCATTTATTGAAATAACAGATCCAGGGGAAGTTTTAGAATGGTGAAAGAGGCTGGCCCCCTTTCACAGATCCAAGCAGAGAGAGAAACCCATCCAGCACCTCTAGCCAGCACACTCCAACTCTAGCAAAACAACAGGAACTTTGGGCCTGAGCTCAGACTCCTCTTTGCACATGTATAGCTGGAATTTTACACCCACTCCAGAAATACCTTAGGACTGGACCCTAGGATCTGGCCTAAGTGACACATCCTCCAGCCAGGAAGCTGGAGAAAAACTGATAAACTCTTGAATCATTTGTGGGATATCCATTCAAACTGCCCTTTAAAGTTTTTAGGCATAGAAGACTTGTGCATCTTGCAGTGAATCAAAAATGTTTAACTGTTATCCAGTCTTACCTAAAACTACAACTACGACAATGTGCCCTTCCTTCCCAGGAGACAGGGCTACCTGGCTGTGGAAAGTGAAGCGTGAGATGTGGTTGTTGAGTAAAGGCAGTGGGGAAAAGTTTCCTCATTAGGACCGACTACTCTCTGCTAGTCCTCAGGTGCACAGACAATTTCCATCTTGCTGAGCTAGTAGCATTCTCATTTTCTTTTTCTATCAGGCAGGCATATGTTTTTAGGTTTCCTGAATTCCATGATTAATAAAAATAAAATAATAATTTAATGCTATCTTTCTGTGGTATTGGGAGAGGTAAAGAGAGAGCATGTGATTTTGTGAAAATAGCTTATGTTTCACTTGGTCTGACTAAAACTAGGTAGTTCTTATTAGGGCCTTGGTGTTTATCTGACCAGTGGAACTGAGTGGCCAACTGAAATCTCTAGCAGTTGCTACTGCTCTGAGGAGGGTTGTTTCTGAAATGTTTATCAATGGCCAGTCTCTTGCGCTTTTCATTGCATTGAAACCTACTAAAGAACTTGTCTGCAATGTGCTTTGCAGTACACCCCTCTCCCCTTGTCTCCACATCCATTCTGTTTGTGTCTGCATAGTCTTCTGCACATGTGCTGGCATCGGGTACATCTTTGGGTTTTTGCTGAGTAAATGCTGAGAGTTTTCATCACTTTGAGTTTGACCGGTTTTCTTTTTCAACCTATTTTTTAAAATCTACGTATGTATGTATGCCACTGAAAACAAACTCCAGATACATGTGTCATGTGGTGCATCTGGCTTTACATGGGTACTAGGGAATCAAACCCGGGTCCTTGGACTTTGCAGCCAAGTGCCTTAACTGCTGAGCCTTCTCTCAAGTCCTCAACCTATTTTTTAATTAATTAATTTGACAGAGAGAGAGAAAGTATGGGTATACCAGGGCCTCTTGTTGCTGCAAACAAACTGCAGATGCATGCACCACTTTGTGTTTCTTTCACCTTATTTTTTTGTTGTCATTTCTATCATTTATTAAGTTCATATCTGAGAGTGGAATACCATAGTAGTTCTAGAAATGTAGAGTCTTAGGCCTTGACCTTCAGTAGCTTACTGTTATATGGGAAATAAAATGACCACCATATATAAGGTGACTGTAAGGAGACAAAAACTCAGATACTACAATATCTATAGGTAATTAGTATGAGAATACAGACTCAGGAGTCACAAGTGAGGCAGTCAGTCAGTCAGTCAGTCATGGGTTAGTGAGGATGTGTACATCTACTTCCTGTCCAAGGCAGGGATGGTTGGTCAGAAGATAGTTCAGCTAGATACAGAAGTCTTTTGCCTTTTCATGTTTTATGTTTTAATAACCTTTGTGTTCCTATGACAGAACACTCTATCAAAAGCAGCTAATTGGAGGAAAGTTTATTTTGGCTTACAGTCTTGAGGTGAAGTTTCATGATTACAGGCAAATAATGGTAGAGCAGAGGCTGGACATCATTTGCCACAGCAAGTAGAAGTAACAAGAGTGAGCTGAACTCTGGCAAGGGAGAAGCTGAGTTATAACCCCTCAAACCCTGTCCCCAGTAACATACCTTCTCCAGCAAGGCTACACCTCCCAGATTCCAGATTGTCACCAGCTGGGGACCAAGCATTGAATACACATGAATTTATGGGAGACATCTGATTCAGATGACTTTTTATTTTTTCTTCCTATTGGTGTTTCTCTGACAACCGTGTTTACATACATGTGGATTCATGGGGTCCGTTTTTTTCTGTGGGTCATGATACATTTGTGTCACTGTTGGTTTTGTTGCCCACATGGTTCAGGTGTCAATCCTTGAGCAGGTTCTCACTTAGGGCCACTCCCAACTATTCCATATTCTTCTGGCACTCTCCTCATCTCAGCCCTGGAATTATTTATCTAGGATGCACTCTTCCCTTTGGAATGTGATACTTTAAGATCAGGACACTGGAGTTATCTTGCTATGGGGTAGGGTACTTCGTAGTACTTTAAAAATTTTTGTTTTTTGAGGTAGGGTCTTGCTCTAGCCCAGGTTGACCTGGAATTCACTGTGCAGTCTCAGGGTGGCCTCAAACTCAGAGATCCTTCTATCTCTGCCTCCCCAAGTGGCAGGATCAAAGGTGTGTGCCACCATGCCTGACAATTTTTTTTTTTTTGAGAAAAGTTGGGGGGGGCAATGGGCATGCTAGGGCCTCCAGCCACTGCAAATGAATTCCAGATGCATGTGCCACCTTGAGCATTTGGCTTTACATGGGCACTAAGGAACTGAACTCAGATCCTTCTGCTTTACAGTAAGAGTCTTAATCACTGAGCCATCTCTCCACCCTGAGTTTTAAATTAAAAATTTTTTTAAAATTTATTTTCAAGTTGAGAAAGAGGAGAGAGACATACAGAGAGTGGGCAGGCCAGGGCCTCCAGCTGCTACAAATGAACTCTAGATGCATGTGTCACTTTGTGCATCTGGCTTTAGTACTGGGGAATTGAATCCGGGTCATTAGGCTTTGCAGGCAAATGCCTTGACCTCTGAGCCATTTCTCTAGCTTTTTAACTTTTTAAAAATATTTTTATTCACATGCAAGCAGAGAAAGAGAGGGAGTAGGAGAGAGAATGGGGTGCATGGTGCCTCCTGGCCACTGCAAATGAACTCCAGATGCATGTGCCATGTTGTCCATCTGACTTTGAGTCTTGGGAATTTGAACCGGGATTGTCAGGTTTTGCAAACAAGCACATTTAACTGCTGAGCCATCTCTCCAATCCCTCAGTACTCCCCCCCCCCCATACATACCCAGTACTTTTTTGGCTTTTGTTTTTTTGTTGTTGTTGTTTTGTTTTTGAGGTAGTGTCTTATTCTAGCCAAAGCTGACCTGGAATTCACTATGTAGTCTCAGGGTGGCCTCCAACTCACAGCAGTTCTCCTACCTCTGCCTCCCAAGTGCTGGGATTAAAGGTGTGCACCACCAACCACACATGGCTCCCAGTACTTTTTACTAGATGGTTTTGATGATATTGCTAACAGCTGGTTCTATTTATGGCACATAAACAGTTTAGGGACATGATTTCCCTTCTCAAAATCTAAGTTGTACCCAGATGTTGCATGGAGGCATTCTTGGAAGGACTAGTCCTCAGATATGGTCAGAGTTCCTTTTGTTTGGTTCTTTTTTCAAATACTCATATTTGCCATTCCTATTTGAATGAGAAACACACTTTCTATGATCAAAGAAGCTAGGTGTTTCTGAAGAAGGACTCATTCTTTTATTCTAAGATGCTATGTGGTGGCACTCTGAGCTCCTCACCATAGTATCTTGCCTGCCAGGGTCTCAGTCATGGTCCATAAGGGTCTCCAAAGATGATCTTGCCAGGGGTGGAATGCTCTGTCTTTCAATGGCATAAGGCAGAAGGGCAAGCTAGCTGAATGCTTCCTGAACCTCTTCTAAGGGTTATCTGCCATCATGAAGGAGGAATCCTTACTCATGCCTGCCTCTTAATGCCATCATATTAACAACACAAATTTTGGAGGGGGACACACTCAAAAATGATGAGCCCTGACTCTGGACAATGTCCATGGACCATGATAGCTCTGTCTCTAAGTTCTGTTGCTTTATTTTAATTAAAACTTGAGATTCATGATCCACTTATTTTTTTCTTTTTTTTTTTTTTAAGCATGGGAAAGATTTTGAAGCAATTCAGAACAACATTGCTCTGAAGTACAAGAAAAAGGGCAAGCCTGCAAGCATGGTAAAAAACAAAGAGCAGGTCCGTCATTTCTACTACCGCACCTGGCACAAGATAACCAAGTACATTGACTTCGACAATGGTGAGTGTTCTGTAGACTCATCCTTCAGAAAGCCACCAAGCAGAGTTAGCTTCTGCTCAGGAGTGTAGTTTCCAGTAAAAACCTGTAGTAAACTCTTTGTAACACTTTACCCAACTTTGCCTCCTGGTGCTTTCGTTGGTGGCATGCCCAGTACCTGTTGATTACACCTAATTGTGAGGAAACTGCCTATATCTATCTGTGCTACGGGAGCCTTGTATTGTGTTTTGATGGCTCTGAATTGGTATGGCTTTTGAGGTCTTGGGCTGTGGGTGCATAGGAAAGCCTGAACTAGAATCCTCTCTCTATTTTTTCTCCTTTCGTCCTTACCTCCCTCCCTCCCTCTTTTCTTCCTCTCCTTTCTCCTTCCTTTCCCTCCCCTTTCTTTTTCCTCCCAAGTAGGGGCACATTGAGGGCAAAAGCTGTGCAAATCATGGTGCTGGTCTCTTGAGGCAAATATTAGTTTGCCAATACTTTGACCATCTGTGTTACAATCAAGAGTTATACAGCCTAGGGGCTGGAGAAATGGCTTGGTGGTGCTTGCCTGCAGAGCCCAACAACCCAGGTTTGATTCCACAGTACCCATGTAAAACCAGATGTACAAAGTGGCACATGCATCTGGAGTTTGTTTGCAGCAGCTAGAGGCTCTGGCATGTCCATTCTCTATCTCTTTGTCTGTCTGTCTGTCTGTGTGTCTCCCTCCTTCCCTCCTTGAAATAAACGAAAATATTTAAGAACAAAAAAATGGCAATGTCTGGTTCCCCATCTGACTGTTGAACTAAACTCAGGGGGTCATACTATCCTCCTCCTCTGGCCTGTCCACCTCTAGAGACCCTTAGAATGGGATTGTTAATCTCCACATTTTGGGAGCATCCCTTTGTTGATTTCTGCGTATTAGTAATACCTTTTTGTTTGCTTCCAGCATCCACATGATCGTCAACATAAAATTTTTTGCTGGCTTCAAACGAACCCTGTTTTGTTCTATTTCCATTTGTCACCAATACTGCCATGTGCCCCACCACTGGTTTATTTGCATATCTCAGCTCTGGTCCTGTCTCCTGAGTTCCAAAGCTGTCTTGGCCATGTCAGGTTACAGTGAAAGACCTGTGCCTTCCAGAGACATTGTCTGTGTGACTGTCTTTTTGTTCATCTGGAGTTTGAACTCAAGTAGCCACTTGGGCCTCCTGAAGCGCTCATGCTTGTACCAGAACTGCTGTTAACCACTGAACCATCTCTCCAGTCCCTATTGTGCTTTTATTTGTTTGTTTGTTTGTTTGTATGTATGTATTTATTAATTTATGTTTTTCAAGGGTCTCACTCTAGTCCAGGCTGACCTGGAACTTGCTCTGTAATCCAGGAACTCATGGCAATCCTACTACCTCTGCCTTCCAAGTCCTGGGATTAAAAGCATACACCACCACGCCCAGCTTACATCTGCTTTTTAAAGGAGCCTATGGAATCTCCATAGCATTTGGTTCACACCACAGCTCAATGGTCAAACCTATTTGCTTCCTAAATAAAGCTGGTGCCTGTTACTGAGGTGGGAGGGATGGCTATTGGGAGGAGCCTTAGTGGCATATACAGTCATTGTCACTGGGAGATCATAGGCAGATGGGAATGTGAATTCTCAGGGTTTAGGTTGTTGTTGGCTCACTTGGGCTAGGAGAATTCTGCTGATAGACTGAACAGCAGATGTAATGGTGCTCCTATCCAGCTTCTCCCCTCCCGAGAACCCTCCTGACTAAGCTATTTTCTCCTCTAGGAGTCGTTTGCCTATCAGGAATAATATTTCAAACCCTATTCTTCATTTCTTTTTACTTTTTATTGATAAATTCCATAATCATAGGCCATTATGATTCCCTCCCCACCCTCCCCCATATCTTTTCCCCCTCTCAGTCTCTGTTTTGTTTCAGTGTCATCATCTTTTCCTCACATTTTGTGAAGGTATTATTAGGCACTGTGAAGTCATGAATATCTAGGCCATTTTGTGTCTGAAAGTTTGTGTTCTAACCAGTGCTACATTTCTTTGACTGTTACAATCTTTCCTCCACTTCTGCAATAGATCCTGGGCCTCGGAAAGTGTGATAGAGATGTCCCAGTGCTGAACACTCCACTGTCATTTCTTCTCAGCATTGTGGTGTCTTTTGCGTTATCCTAGTGGTCACTGCCATCTGAAAAAGAGAAGCTTCTCTAGACAAAAGTGAGAGTAGCATTATTTGGGTATGCTCATTTTTTTAAAAGTGCTTATAAGACAGCTTAGTGGGCATAATATATGCATTTAGCCAGACAACAACAGGTGTTACTCTCCTTGGGCTCATAACCTCCCCCACCATAGGCTTTTTACTAGATCTTCAGTATCAGGCATTTATTCCTTCCCTTGGAGTAGGCCTCCAGTCCAATTAGAGAGCAGTTGGTTTCCTCCACAGTAGACGTGCCACCATTGCCCGAGTTGGCCCATTTGGCCTGGCTGACCAGTCTTAAGGCTTGCAAGGTCCACTGCTCTTCATCACCATTGATAACTTCTCTCTCCCATAGAACTGCATGCAGCCATAGCTTTTTCCAGTTTTCTGTCAGCTGGTTAATAGGGAGGAGGTTTCCAGCTCAGCTCCAGCTTGATTTCTTGGTGACCTGCAGCCCAAGCATACGTGGTCTTCAGCAGTAGGGTTTTACCATCTCATTCTAGTGGGCATCTAAGAGCCTTGGCAATGGTCTGTAATGTTTTGGGGGCCTCAGGACCCACCCAGGCCAACAACTCACTGGAAGGTATCCCATCTCTGGCACTGGGTTTTTCTAGTAACAATCTTTGATTACTGGGGTTGCCATTATATGAGGGAGTGCTGTCCGTGGATTACTTCGGAGGTCATTGTACACTAACACTCCGGTTCATCCACGGAGCTGGGTGGACAGTATCTTGGGACAGCGGTAGGCCAACGGGCATAGCCACCCGGGAGAACGTGGCAGTGGACAGCTCTCATTTATTGTACAGATAAAAGTTATTTATATAGAGGAAAAGGCAGAGGTAGGGGCATAGGCAGCAAGGGGATTGGTAGGGGGTGGGTAGTCTGTGGACATCTCATGAGTGGATTGTCAGGGGCCAGTAGCCTGTGGATGCCTAGTTTGCATAGATTAAGTTGGGGGGGGGGCTTTCTATGTGACTCTAGACATGTATAGAATGGTGATGGCTGCAGAGGAACTGTAACCTTATTATCCGGGTTTGTTATTACAGTTGGAGTAAGTTTAGGCCTTGAATTGCCTGCTTATCTCAGGGCTCACTGTGGCCTGGCTGGAGGGTCCAGGATATGCTTGAGATAAATGGGGTCCCAGGCTCACCTCGACTTCCTTTAACAGAAGGAGACAGTTCCGAACGCCTTCTGGTCTCAGCAAAACCCTATATCCTCCGTGCCTCTTAGCAGGGTCCCACAAGGGAGGACATGTGGTGTTTGACTTTCTGGGCCTGAGTTATGCCATTTAATATGATCCTTTCCAGATTCATCCATTTTTCTGTAAATTGCATAATTTCATTTTTCTTTGGAGCTGTTCAGAGTTTTTACTTTGAACGTTGTACAAACAGCACTGTTCCTCTATTTTTACCAGTTTCTCCTCAGGTTAGAACCAGCATGTTCAAGTTCTCCTGATGCACACATTATCAGCCAGAGCCTCATGAATGTCTGTCAGTGTCATGCTTGCAGTGTCTGTACCCCCTGCCTATGCTCTGTTCTCTCATCTTCCAGTGTTCTCCCGAGGGCTGAAGAAATCATCTCAGGAGCTGTACGGCCTCATCTGCTATGGCGAGCTGCGCAAGAAGATCGGTGGCTGTGAGTACTACTGCTGGCTTTTAGGTTACCCTAGTGGCCTATTTGTCCTTGTCACCACTGATTTTTAGTGCTCAGAAATGCTTCTGGTTTTTATTACAACTTGGTTTTTTTTTTTTTTTGGTTTTTTTGAGGTAGGGTTTTGCTCTAGCCCAGGCTGACCTGGAATTCATTATGTAGTCTCAGGGTGGCCTTGAACTTATGGCAATATCCTCTTACCTCTGCCTCCTGAGTGCTGGGATTAAAGGCATTCGTCACCATGCCCAGGTTTTTTTTTTTTTTTTTCAATATATGCAAAGTCCAAGATACCTCACTCAGGCTGGCCTTATTTGCTATATAGCTGAGAATGACCTTGAACTTTAGATCTTCCTGCCTCTACCTTTCAAGTGCTGAGATTGCAGGCATGTACCACTGCTTGAGGTTTATGTGGTGCTGTGGATCAAACCTAGTGCCTTGTGCATGCTAGGCAAGTACTATACCAGCAGAGCCTTCTTCCCTCCTCTTTCTTCCATGCTTCCTGTTCCTCCCAGGATTAGGGCAGAAAGTCCTACAAGACCCTAATAATGGTTTGGGTTCTTCTACTCAGGGGCCACTCCATTTGTCTGTATAACTTGCCAGGACTGCAGAACTTTGCACCTGCCCCAACTTCCCTTTCCACTGACCTGATCTAAGCTTCAGTGTTCCTGAGTCCACACCAAGCTGTCTCCTTATCCTAACCTCTAGTACACACCATACCCTCCCTGTGTTTGTTGTGGTTTAGAAGAGAGGTGGTTAGTGCCTGTCTAAAGACAGCAGTGTGTCTGGCTCTTGCAGAAGCATGCCTGTATTTGCTCTTTTCAGTGTTCTTTGTCCCCCTTGAAGACCCATTTCCATCTGGGTGCTTCCTTTCAGTCTGAGAGCTTCCTTGATGTAGTCACACCAGCTGTGAATCCTTTCAGTGACTATTAATCTGAAAGACATTCATTTTGTTTTCATTCTGAAAAGAAATTTTTGCTGACTATAAAAATTTATAACCTGGGAAGTTCCTTCTTTCATCAAGGTGACACTGCACTCTTGTCTGGCTTGTGCTATCTGATAATATCAGCAGTCCCTTGAGTCCTTCTGAGGGGTAGTGTTTACTCTTGTTTGCCTTTTCAATTTCATCCTTGTCTGTCAGGGTCCTCAGCTGGCCAAGTGTTTGTGGTCCCCTTACTCAGAAGGGTTAAGGAATTTTACAGTGAACACCTAAATGCCCCCACTAAAGTTCTCTACTAGCTTCTTTCCTGTCTTGCTTTCCTACACATCTTGGAAACAGTGATGAGTCATCATAACTGCAGCTACTACATAGGATGTAGAATATTCAGTAGCAGGATTTGGAGTCTGCGGAAGGTAATTTTTTGGAATTTGCAATGGTCTTGCTCCTAACTAATTTTCTTGTCATTAAAAGGTATGGATGACAAGAACGCAACAAAGCTGAATGAACTCATTCAGGCTGGGTAAGTATGAGTCACTGTGTACTTGCATTCATTTTCAGAAGTGCAGAAATTGACATACATGCCACTTTCTTCTGTTTGAGTACCTGTTAGAGTACCTGTTAAAACTTCTTACTGTCCTCATAAATGTGCATTTTTTTGTTTCCACAAAAAGTGTTGTTTGTACGTTCCCTTGCCAGTGGTTGGATGTGGACACAGCCTGGGGTTTACTTCTTTCTGTTCTGTGGATGCTTTCTTTCCTATGCTGCCCCCTGGGCTGCTTAGGGTAGCCTCTCCTGCCTTCTTGGCTCTTCTAGTTCTCTCCTGCTGACTTTACAGAGCTCACCTGTTCTCACAGTGTCCCAAACTGCCAGGGCTTGTTTAGTCCACTGTTTTTGCCTTTTTCTTCAGAGATACCACCTCCTCCAGGATTGCCGAATGGATATAGCTCACTGGTCTGGTCCTCAAGTTTCCCCCATGCACTAACTGTCATGGCCCATTGGCCTCAACACTGTAATTAGCCTTTATGTTGTCTTCATATCCTTTTATGTTCAACCCATCTCTGGAGAGATGCCCTGGTCAATGAGGTGTCAGCACCCTGAGTTCCTTTCCAGTTCCATACCTACCCTGTGGTTCCCCTTGCTAACCCCAGCACACACTGTTGTGGCTGCTGTATAGCAGGCAGTCCCAGGATTGAGGCTGCTTCATTGCTTCTTCAGGGCCTCTGATACCTTTCCTGGGTGAAAGCCCAGATCTACTCATACCCTTTGTACCCTAGTTATAAATTTTGTGACTAGAAATCCCCAAGCTGGCCATGTCTTCTGCCGCTTCCTTCTCATAGCTGGTATCAGTCCTGGGGCCACACTTTTGTTATTGCTGCTAACCCTGTAGAAAGTGGTTAGGAAGAGGCTGTGCAGGATAGCTGAAGCATTGATCAAAATTTTTTTTTTGGGGGGGGCGCTGTAGTTACTGCAGATGCTTTCTCCTGAAGATGTAGAATATTCAGTAACAGGATTTGGAGTCTGTGGTATGCAATTATATGGGCCTCACTGCAAAGCTCAGTCCTGCACTGCCTGCTTATACAGCTGGAGTTCTGTATGTATGTAAGTTTCTTACTTAGTTTGGGACTCTCAGCTATCTATTTCCCTCTATCTGCCCCTCTACTCCTCCCTGAACCCTGGACATGTATGTGGTCTGTTTTATCACCTTGACCCTTCTGGTTATTGTGGATATAAGTTTCTCCCTGAGACTTTGACTCAATAGGCACCAAGGTACCTATTGGGGTGATCACTTGGGGTTCAGCTCTGTGACCTTTCTGGGACTGAATTCCTGAGCCTTTATTTGCATGAGTGGCCTGAGTAGAAGTAAAACCTGGTAGGAACTAAATTGGCTTGCTTCTGTGGAAGAGAGCCATGACCTTAAAAACCAGTGGGGCTTTCTAGAATGGAGCCCATCTCAGATACATTCAGAGACAATCAGGAAGTAGTTCTGCTAGCTGTGCTTTAGGGGATTAAGGAATGGGGTTGTCCTGCTCTGTGTCCTCATCCTGGTCTCAGAGCTCCATTAACCTTCTACCTTCACACCTGCTCCTTTTGCCATGGTGAGCAATTTGCTCATCTGAGGAGCTTCTTGGGAAGTTTGAAGCTTCTAGAATGAAGTGGTTTCTAATAATTAATATTCTTAATAATAGTTGAGAGGTATCCTTTGAGGGACAGCGCTGCCCCTAATGTTAATCTGGGGGCAAATCTAACTTGTTTTTTTCTGAAGAACATAGCATGAGACAGGATGTGTGGAAAGGCATTCTCGGTGCTGGAGGTGGGCCAGTGGAGTGCCTTTCCTTATATTACAGAGTGGTATGTTGAGCATCCCTCAGGAGACCTCCAAGCAGCAGATTCTACCCTATTATGTGCAGATGATCATATCCACACCAAGCAGCTCTCTAGAGTCGAGAGATAAGATACTTGACAAACAAATGATAGGAGCAAGAAACAAGAGGCTAGGGATATAGTACAGCAGTAGGGAGCTTGCCTAGCATGTGTGAGGCCCTGGATTTGATCCCCAGCAATGGGGTGGGCTAGGGGCTGTTGAGAAAGTCTTGTAGGGCTAAGTGGCTGGGTAACTTTAGGCTAAGTGCTTGAGAATAGTATTTCTCAGTGTTGCCTCTCCCAGATGACTATAGGCTGTGGTTATAAAGGACTTAAAATTCGTGCAGAAGTACTTGGAGGTCTTTGGGCCTGTCAGTATCTTTCAGGGGGTTCAGCTCGGGCTATGTGGCCAAGTAGTCAGAATGGCCCTTGGCCTATGGGCGGTCCTGAGCTTCTGTATATCTGAGTTTGGGCCTGCCTTGTACTCATGGATAGTAGATGGATGGGTGGACAACAGTGTTAAAATGCATCATGCTGACAGATGGGCTTCCCCAGTTGTGTGAAAGGAAAATGAGATATAGAAATGGCAGTGAAGCCTGACATTCTTCCTGAATCATGTGCATCTTGTGTGGCTGTGTTGCTGAGCAGGTTATAGCCTCTCTGAGGAGATGCTGTTTAGTCAAAGGCACAGACTGTCCAAAAGGTGACCTTTTATCTAGGTGAGTATGAGTGTAGACATAATAACCTAGAGTAAATATTACAATGAAATGAATGAAATGGGGTACTGTAGGCTACATGATGGGAACCTCCCTTGAACATCTAGAGGTTATGCAAAGGTAAGTAACCAAGTCTTTGTGGAAGTCACATAGAGATTACTTCAGAGCTTCTTGTGGGTGGAGGGACTAGGGAGATGGCTCAGTGGGTAAAGTTCTCACTGCTCAAGGTGAAGTACCCAAGTTTAATCCCTACACCTCATGTAAAAAGCCAGAAGCCATAGTGGGCTTCTATAATACCAGCACTCTGAAAACTGATGGCAAGATAGAAGGGGAAGACAGGATAATTCCTAGACATTCATGGCATAACCAAAAAGAAAAGAAAATCCAGGCATGGTGGTGCATGCCTTTACTCTCAACACTCAGAACACTCAGGAGCAGAGGTAGGAGTATCGCTGTGAGTTCAAGTGAATCCTAGGTCAGCCTGGGCTAGGTTAAGACCCTACCTCAGGAAAAAAAATAAAAAGAGAAAAAGAAAAATTATGGCAATTAGAACAAAGAACACCACCAGAGCAAGAAATCCTGCCTCAAATGAGGTGGAAAGGCAGAGAACTGACCTGAAAGTTGTTATCTAACTCTCTATTCATGCTATGGGGCTCACATGCACACACAAGGTAAATTTAAAAAAGTGGGGGGGATGCACAGAAATTGGACAAGTGGAACAGGAAAGCTCTCTACCCAGCTCTAGAGTAGTAGACTTAGTGAGATGCAATGTTTAGTAGCTGTGTTTGAGTCCAGTGCATTTCTATAGACAGCATATGTCTCCTGGCCAAGAAAGTAGCAGACATCCTGCCACTGCAAACAAAGCCCAGGCACTTGTGCCACTTGATGCATCTGGCTTCACATGGGATACTGGGTGTTCAAACAAGGCCACCCAGTATCCAGTGCTTGTACTAGGAAAGGTCCCCACCACAGTACGTTACATAGGGAGGAACCTTCGGATCAAAGCACCCATTTGTCGGGCTTTGAAGAAGCTATGTGATACAGATGGTAGGTGGCTGGGTGAAGAGAGGTACCAACATGTTCGTACTTCACACAGTTATTTTGCTCTGTACCATAATAGGCAGATTGTAGTCTCTTTGAGTCCAGACTTGGAGGATGACCTTTCACTTCTCGGTCCCTTTCCCCTCTACCTGACCTCTTGTCAGGACCTCATCATCCCAGAGCAGTGCCACATTGGCCTGGGAGAGAGCACTCTCCTGGCAGGGCAGCCTCTCCAGAGACGTCCATGCCCTACAAGTGTCCATGATCCAGGGTGGACACAAGTGGCTTTGTGGGCACATTGTGGGGTGTGTTCACCGGGTCTAACAGCTTAGTGTATTTCAGACCTGCCAACCCTTTGTCTCTTCAGTCCCCTCAAAGGCCTTAGCAAGCTTCCTAATTCTTTTTCCAGGGCCACCACAGTACGTTACAAAGGGAGGAACCTTCGGATCAAAGCACCCATGTGCCGGGCTTTGAAGAAGCTATGTGATCCAGATGGTAGGTGGCCAGGTGAAGAGGGGTACCAACATGTTCGTACTTCACACAGTTATTTTGCTCTGTGCCATGATAGGCAGGCTGTAGTCTCTTTGTGATTAACCTTGTACTGTGAATTAACAGTTCTTGAATTTGAAATGTGACAGTTGTGTGTCGACCAAGAAGCTGTGTCAGCATTCTGACAGATGAGTTAGCACAGTCAGGAGGAAGGCACATGGCTACTTGGGAGGTCCATCTGTGGCCCTGCCTTTGCAAGTGTGCCATTTACCATTCAAGTTTCACTCTTTCCAGGATGGTTTCTTTGCCTTCCTTGCTTCTGATCACAAGGCAGTCTTCCACAGCTCTTTGTTTCACTTGGCTTTCTGACAAAGTCCTTTGCCTTCTGCTTCGAGGTTTATCAACACTGGACTTACATGGTCTCCCTTCTCTAGGCCTGAGTGATGAAGAGGACCAGAAGCCAGTACGTCTGCCCCTGAAAGTCCCTGTAGAGCTACAACCCCGGAACAACCACGCCTGGGCCCGAGTGCAGAGCTTGGCTCAAAACCCACGCCTCAGGTGAGGTGACCTTCAGCTTAAGTAAAGGCCCTACTTCCTGGGCAGGGTTTGAAGTGGGTGGAAGTTTCTTTCACTCAGGGAATTCTAGTAAGAAGTAGGTTTTGCTCAGTGCAAGGATGAGTAATGAATGTCATTGTAAGAAGGTTGAGTGCCCACAGGATCCTCTTCCCTTCCCCCTAAAGCTCCTACCATCCCATTCTCTCTAATTCCCTAAAGATTTGTGTCTGTAATTTACACACAGGACATCACCAGGCATGTGGACTATTTTCCATTTATATGGTTTGTTGAATGAGGTAAAATTTACCCAACATACAATGAACCATTAGCCACTTGAAAGTTTACAGTTGAGTGACATTTTGTAATTTTACAGAGTTGTACAGCCACCTTCTCAGTCTATTTTGAGAATATTTTCATCTCACAACTATATACCTGTCACTCTCCAATGCTTGCCTCTCCCTTAGCAGCTTTTTGTCTCAGTGGATTTGCCTCTCCTGGACATTTCATATCAATGGGACTATGAACAGCAGCCTGGTCTGTCTGACTTCTCTCAGTGGCTAGTTGTTGAAGATGACATTCATCCACATGGTAGCACCTCTTCCCCTCTATGTGTGGATTTATTTTCTTAGAGCTAATTAGGGCTGGTTGCCACCGCCCTTGAACTCAAAATGTACTATGAACTGATGATAATGTTTCTATTGTCCACATTCACCCTGAGTGCTTATACTAGAAAGGGTCACAGCTCTCTCTGTTACTTCTTATAGCATCTTTTGAGTCTACTAAGATCTCAATAGACAGATTTGATACTTAAAAGGAACTGAAGTTCCTGTGGGTTCTTCCAGTCCTCACTTCTCTGTTGAGTGGTTTTGACCCAGGTGGCCCTTAGGACTCTACCAAGGGTGACCTCCCTGCTATAACAGTCTTCCTTCTGTCATCTCAGGATGATTGTGGAACTACATCGAAAAGTCTCCAGTCTTATCGAGTTCTTGAAGCAGAAGTGGGCACTCCATGAAGTACGAATTGTATCTTTTTCCAGCTAAAGCAGACCCTTCAAACTTGGCAGATAGTCCAGTTTGGGAATGAGATCTTGATTGCAACACTGTTGTTGCTGTGGGGTTGTATGTGGTCCCTCTCAGCAATACTCAGTCCCAGCCACCTCTCTATGCTTTGAGCTACCAGCTGTTTATCCTGTGGGGTGTGGCTAAGGTGCCCTTTTAAGCAAATTGAGTGGCCTGTTCTAGGCACAGTGCAGCCTTCTTTTTGGCTGGCTGCTGGGCCTGTCTGTCTCCAGGTACAGTATCAATCATCAAGTGTGAGTTTTCCGAACATACTAAATGCCCATACCAACATTGTTTGGTAGTGGTTTAAGGAAAGTTCCTTGATCAAGGAGCAGATCTGAGCCCCCAGGATATCAAGGGTTGGGTGTGGCTCCCAGAATAAGAGTCTCAGCCAGTCTGCAGCTCTACACTAAACAGTGGTCTGGTCTTGGTGCAGCTGTTGGGGTTACTCCTTGACTGTGTGTCCAGCGGAAGACACTTGAGGAGAGGCAGTTGCAAGGTTCAAGCACAGCACAGACACAGGAGAAGGTGGCGTTGCACCTGTTCCCAGGCGAGAACTGTACTCTGACACCACTACCCGGTGTGGCCCGTGTGGTACACTCCAAAGCCTTCTGCACTGTGCACTGGCAAGAAGGTAGTCGGTGTAAGCAGAGCACCAAGGATACCCACTCACTGCCTCCAGCCCAGATCCTGGGCATCCAGAGTGGGCAAGGTATAGCCCGGGGTCAGGTGAAGTGCCTGAGGGCTGGCACCGAAGGCAAGAGTGGGGGACGGCCTCCACCCACTGCTGATGCATCACAGAGCTCTGGAGAGAGTTCCCCTGAGAGTGCCACTGGAGAGGGGACAACTCCAAGCCTGAGCAGCCCAGATGCTCCTGACAGGCCTCCCCACATTCACCAGGACTCTGCGCCTCGTCTTGAGAAGACCCCTACAGTGGCCTCTGCAGAGGGTGGGGACAGCCCTACTCAAGAACTAGGGGCCTTGCCTTGTGCCTGTGGCCAGCCTCCAGACTTGGAGGATGACCTTTCACTCCTTGATCCCTTTCCCCGCTACCTGAAGTCCTGTCAGGACCTCATCATCCCAGAGCAGTGCCACTGTGCTGACACAAGGCCTGGGAGAGAGCACCCTCTTGGCAGGGCAGCCTCTCCAGAGACCCTCACCACTAGCAGCAAGGAGGCTGTCAACTTTGGCCCCCCTGGCCCAGACCCTCAGCCTAGTCCCAGGCTCCTACTGGATGTTTGTTCAAAAGACCTGGTAGGTGCACCTGCAGAAGAGCCCATGGAGAAGGGGAGCCCTTCAGAACCTCTGCTGCCTCAGGGACAGCCTGCTGTTAGGCCTCCAAAGGAGGTCCCTGCCAGCCGACTTGCCCAGCAGATACGTGAAGAAGGTTGGAGTTTGCAGAGTTCTGAGAGCCTCACTCTAGCCGAAGTCTACCTCATGATGGGCAAGCCAAGCAAGCTGCAGTTGGAGTATGACTGGCTGGCTGTATTGGGCCCTGAGGGCCAGGCACCTGCAGGGCAGGATCAGGCCACCCTTCCCCACTCCCCACCCACCAGCCTACACCAGCAGCGCCTCCTGAATTGTCTCCTGAGGCTTATTTCCACTGAAGTCCACCCAAAGCTGGTGAGTGGGTCATGGTCATCCAAGGTCGGTGAGCACATTGGGGGTTAGTTCAGGCCAGTGAGTGGGTTGGGGTAACCCTTTAGGAATCCAAGGGAAACATGGTGACCAGTACTACAACTCAGGTACCCCATGGCCAGGGCTGATGATTAAGGAAGCCATAGATTTAGCAGTACAGAAGTGACCTCTGGATAGGCCAGTGGCTGGGCTATTGGAGTTAATAAGCTGTGACCAGACTGGGGACAAGCCTAACTGACTTTAGGTTTGGCCATTAATGAAAAGATGAAATGTGGGCAAATGCATGAGGAGAGGCCAGAGTAGGGCCTTAAGTCGGGGAGGTCCTAACTTTGGTATCAAGTAGGAGAGAAACAGAGCCATTTAGAACAGTATTGTGGAGAATGGTGAGCTAGAAGCCCAGCCAAGGCACCCAGAATTGGGGTCCTGGCCATCAGCCTCAGAACCACTGGGAACTTGTTTGAAGTGAGCGTCCAGGGCTCACCATTAACCCTCCTGCCACCCTACTATTCTGGAGGCTGAAACAGGAGCACCATGAGTTTGAAGTCAGCTCAAAAAAAGTAAGGACAGTAGGAGATGGAGAGGGAAAAGAGGATGAGAGCAGGAGTCTGGGAAAGGCCTGAAAACTATGTTTGAGCCTCTGGGTGACTGGATGGGACTTGCAGAGATTGGAGATCTCGGGTCAGAGACAGGCCATCCATCTCTTCAGTGTTTTTCCTCTATTGCTGCCTGGCAGAGCTGTGACAAACAAGTACCCCCAGAGTCTTGATTCAGGAGGCCTTACAGACTCAGCTGAAATGCTCTGCCAGAGGCAGAAATAGGAAGGAACCTAGAAGCCACCAAAAGAGAACAGGGGACAGGGGCTGATGGTGCTGTGGGAGGTTTGATGGGCACATGGGCTGCTAGTAAGAAGAACAGGTGAAGCCATACCGAGGGCCTGGGAGGTAGGTAGAAGGCAAATGTGAGGTGACCAAATGACACATGGAAGACAGCTGGGGGCAGTGAGAAGGGGGAAAGCTCAGAAGGCATTGGCCAGGTCTTCCTGAGGGCGGTGAGGTCACCACGATAGGAACAGCAATGAGGTTTGCAGGGTAACATGTCTCTGCAGGGCTCCAGGAATTAATAGCCCTGTCTAGGGCCTCAGATACGAAGTTTGAGGATCAGGCAGGGGGCTCTTTGACTTTTTCAGGAGTAAATCTTTTTATTTGTCTTGATAACAACAGAGGCTCTGATAGTTGTCTTAACTGTGCCTGTTTTAAAAGGCAAATTATTATCACTAGCCATCCAGAACCTCCTTACTACATCACAGTCTCTGCTCAGAGTGGATGAAACCAGGCTGTTTAGGACCCTGTTCCCTCTCTGTGCCATAGAACTGTTTGCCCTGTCCTCACTACCATACCCAGTGGCCTGAGGAGGGCAGCACATGCTTTCCATTATTCATCTGGCTTGCTGGGAATTTGTGCTTCTTGACTTTCCTTCCTATGGTTTTTAAAATCTGTCAGGCTAGCCAGGTGTGGTTCATTCCTATCATCCCAACCTTTTGGTGGCTGACACAGGAAGATCACTAGGATTTTGAGACCAAACTAGGCTTCTTAATGAGATCCAAGCCAGCCAGGACTCAAATTTTATTGTCTCAAAAAGGGGGGTTGGGGGGATGGAGAGAAGGACTAGAGAGTTGACTCATAGGTTAAAGGTGCTTGTTTGCAAAGCCTGCCAGCCTACCCTAGTTCCATTCCCTACCCTAACCCAATAAAAGCCAGATCAATACAATGGCAAGAGACCTGCACATGTGCACACACACATACAAATAAAGAAATTTAAAAACTGGAATAAAACAACAAAATCCAAAATTTGTAAGCTGCCAAGTGACTTTGGGGCAAACCAGGTGTCCTTGACCTATGGCCTTTGCCACTGTGCTTATTAGCTGTGAACTTTGCACTGTCTTCTTAGTTCTTACAGCTGTTCTCATGTCTTCTTGAGGTACTTATAGTGGATACATTTTTCTTGAGCTAATTCTGTTATTTTTTTGGCTGGTGTGTCTGTCCAGGCTCTGGAAGCAAGCACAGCATCTACAGCATCAGTGAGGCCCATCCAAGAGGAGCAGGCCACGACACCTCCAGGAAAGGTGGTGACCGTCAGCTCTCGGAGCCCCCGCTGCCCTCGCAACCAAGCTGCCCTCCGAGGCAGCAAGCCCTTCCCCCCTAGCTCTGTACCTTGCTCTCCAGGTAAGGCTCAGGGTGTCTTAACAGACTTCAGAGTTATGCTGGAGGTGAACACATGGCCCTGCTGTCCAGTCATCCATGGTTTAGTGGATGGGATAGAGGCATAGAATCTTGCTTAGTGGAGAGGGACCACCAGGGGCCTGTCATACCCTGGTCATGTGAGAAGCAGAGAGTTGGGTGGTCTTTACTGGTCTGGCCACTTTGGGGCTCTTGTATCCTGTGGCCAGCAGCAGAAGCCTCTGTAACAAACTGAGTTAGTGGCTTAAAGACTCTGTGGAGGGTTGGTTCTTGAACC
Organism: Zapus hudsonius; assembly: GCA_004024765.1. Taxonomy (NCBI): domain Eukaryota; kingdom Metazoa; phylum Chordata; class Mammalia; order Rodentia; family Dipodidae; genus Zapus; species Zapus hudsonius. Next base: position 69,885 of record PVHP010002375.1, read on the forward strand.
TGGAACAATTGTTTTTCTTTGTATTCAAAATAATTAGAATAAAGCAATCTTCCATCAAGGTACATGCTAGCAGTTTAATAATAAAAAGAAAGATGGAATAGCCTGTGTGTCAAAGTATTCTTTAACTGTATCTGGAAAATAATTTTTTTGTGGCACTGGGTATGGAACTCAGGGCATCATGCATGTTAGGTGAATATTCTACCACTGAGCTGTCACCTATATCCCTAGGTAATAATTCTGTCACTGAATACATAAAACCTCAAGGTAAGCAATGATCTATTTCCTGTGGTATCAGTTTTGCTTGCTTTAAGCCTTCAGTATTTTTATAATAAAACATAATCACTACTAGATTGGTGAATTTTAGGGTCAGACAAGAAGCTGGAAAAAAAAAACACAGAGAGAGGGACTGGAGAGATGGCTCAGCGGTTGAGGCACTTGCCTCTGGTGCCTAGGGTCCCGGGTTCAATTCCCCAGTACCCACATATGTCTCTCGCTCTCTCTCTCTCTCTCTCTCTGTATTTCTCTGCTTGAAAAATGAATAAATTATTTTTTAAAAAACACACACAAAAAAAGAAGCTGGAATATTCTTTGCAGCTCATCCCTGTGTGCCTTCATTGATCACTCTGGAGCTATTGTTTCCAGGACAATTATGGGCCAGACAGCATTTCCCAAGACTGATCTGATGGAATAAGAGTGGCCAAGGGCAGCTAATAGTAAGGACCAGAGTGCTCTTGCTCTGTCCTGTACCCCTAAGGCCACCCCTTAGCATGAAGGATATTGTCCCCGGTATCATAGTGGATGTCTGCCTAGTATCTTCTCTGTCAGTGGTATGCATCTTCTACAGACAGCGCTGCCTCTGTCCTGAAGGAGACTGTTGGGTCCCAGCCTGGCTGAATATCTGTGAGCTAAGTTTTAGAATGTGCGGCCGGATGAGAGCCCAGAGCATGATAGCATGATAGCTCATGCCTTTTGATCCTAGCATACCTGTGCCCCCCAGGAGGTAGGGGGGATGGCTGACAACCCTAAATCCCGTTTGTAATTGCTAATAGCTTTTACTCCCGTGTGCTGAGTCTGTCTCATGCTGGCCAGTGAGACAGGATCCCAGGGAGCCAGGGACCCTTGACTCTCTCTCCCTCAGTACCCAACAGGAGGCCACCTCCCATTAAGCAAAGTGGGCCTAGATGACTACACCTAAGTACAGTAATTTGGCTAAACAGACATCATTTTCTGTTGGGTTAACAGTTCTCCAAGATTATTTTCCATTCAGAGAATGTTGCCTTTATGATTTCTCTGACTTACTACTTTTAAAAATATTTTATTTATTTATTTGAGAGAGAGAGAGAGAGAGAATGAGAATTAGCACACTAGGGCCTCCAGTCATTGCAAATGAACTCCAGACACATGTGTCACCTTAAACTCAGGTCCTTCTGCTTTGCAGGCAAAGGTCTTAACCACAAAGCCATCTCTCCAGCCCTCTGTCTTATTACTTTGTGAGTGGTTTGCCCACTAAATGCTACTTGTTTGAGAGTCCTTCTAGTGGCCTCTGAGGAGCTCAGGGCTCTGCTGCATCAGGGATACAACCTCTTGCATTTGGTGGTTTTATGACAAATCAGGTGCGTTCAGGGTGTCATGGCCATAGACCATTTGGTGGTTTTCTGTTTCTGCTTCTACTTGCTTGTTTTCTCCAGAGGCGGCCATAAGATGCAAATCCTGAGCCACTGGTCCCTGCAGTTGAAGGCTTTTGTCCCCTGATAGGGTCAGCTGGTAGCTTTTATTGCTTGTCCTGCCTTAGAGGGGCCTGCACTCTTGAAGTCTGTATCATCTACTCACCCAACCATGAACTCTGAAGATGCTCTGTAGCAGCACCTACCACAGTAGACAACTGAGTCCCTAAAAGAATCATTCTGAAATATTTTCTATCTTATTTCTTGGTTTTCTATTTTCAATGTGCATATTAAGTCCTGCTCCTTGCCCCTTTTTGTTGGCACATACTCACTTTTAACTTTTCTTGCTATTAAGTTGCCACAGACAGGGTGACCACTGAGCTAGTCTTGACCCTCATTTGGCCCTCTGCAGAGAGCCTGCATTCTTTTTAGTCAACTAGGGATGCCCCAACTCCCTTCTAGCTCTGACGTTCTTGAGTTGTCATTCCCTTCCTGCTGAACATTGAGCAGAGGTGATGTGTCTGTCTTCCAGGGGCCTATTGTCCCCTCAAAGGTGGGATAAAGTAGAAAGGAAGGAAGGGTTTTAGGAGAATGAAACACAGGCAGCTATAGGGCTGTCAGTTTTCTTCCCAGTAGAACTTCCTTCACTTGGGAGGTGATGAAGGTGTCACTATGTGATTGTCCCTTGTATTTCAGGTTTGAGAAACCCCCCGAGGCCCCTTTTGGTGGCTGCCCCCTCCAGCACAGGAAGTGGTGACTCAGATGGTGGCCTCTTTGCTGTCCCAACAACTTTGCCACCTAACAGCCGACATGGGAAGCTTTTTTCTCCCAGTAAGGAAGCGGAACTGACATTCCGGCAGCACCTGGATTCTATCAGCGTGAGTGCAAGGAGTAGCAGGTTGGGTTGGCCATGGTGTGTTGTGAAGGTAGAGTGCTAGGGCTTACACTCTTTCTCTCATAGATGCAGTCAGACTTTTTCTCGCCAAAGCCCAAGAAGTTAAGGAAACGGCACCTTCGCAAACCGCTGGTGGTCCAGGTGAGGAAACATTGCTAGAATCTGTCCATTCGGTCTCTGTCACCAACCATAGTTTTCTTTCATGTGTTCAGTTTTTAGAATGTTGAATGTAGGAAGTTCCTATCCCATTCTTTTTATCAATAGGAAGACTAAAAGTAAGAATATCAAATTTAAAGATAGTTTGATTAGCATTGAAAGTTGCTTGCAGAAAATTCTGGGGTTCTGGGTTCCAGGAACATCCAGGCTGAGTTCTGCCATGGGCTGTTGGAATGTGGGCTAATGCACATTCATTCAAGAGGCAAGGGCTTGGACTGGCAGAGGCAAGGGTCTAGTAAGGGATGGGAAAGCCCACAAATGCCTTTGATAAACCATGGGACACTCAGGTTGCTAGAGGCACCTTAGAAAGACCATGTCATTTCAAAAAGTTAAGGGAAGAGGAGTGATACCTCACCTCGGACAAAAATAGAGCGCAAGCGTGCATGTGCAAGCTCATGTACTACATGAACAGTTCTAGGAAAATATGCATTCTAACTCTGAGGTGACTTTTTTGTTGCTGCTCATGCTCCCTTAATGCATTTAACTTCAGTTTATTTATTCCTTTGCGCTGGAAGTAGGGAAACACTTCCTGGCTATGTGCAGGGTCTATCGCTATTTAGTCCAAGGTTCAAGACTGAGTTCCATGAAACACAGACTGTTGTTTTTATTATTTAAAATAGCCTAAATAGATAGATAGATAGATAGATAGATAGATAGATAGATAGGTCATATAAAATAAACCATATTAGTAGCCTATGTATTGTGCTTTTGGACACAGTCTCACTCCTGAAAATACTCCTGCCTGAGCCTCATAAGTGCTACTGGAATTTTAGTTGTGAACCACCATGTCCAGTGCACCTCTCATTTCTAGATAAACTAATCTCAAAGGAAAGGTTTCTAAGAGGCTATCAAAAAGAATATATATATATATTTTTTCTTTCCATAAAGCTTATCTACTTAAAGTGCAGTTTGATGAGTTTTAGTGTATGGATAAGGTGTTGCCCTCATAGTCTCCTCTCAATATGTCATTGCATCAGCCTCTTGAATGAGACAAGGTGGGCATAGAGAGTTAATAAATAAATAGATCCCACTTTTATCTTTATCAGCACCTCCCCTCAGGTCTCATTGTTCACATACAGGAGACCTAGGAAGGAACATCTTTTGTCCTCCGTGCTTCTTATCACAAGCATTCCTCTCATTTTCTCCATTCTGCCTAGCAGGATGCCCAGCCTTGAGCTCTCCCAGCCCACCCCATGGAGATGAGCAGGTGCATATCCCCAGTTGCATTCTAGTCAAATCCAGAAGAACATTCTGGATTTGAACAACAACATTTTGAGGTTCATCAGATTTTCTCTGGGAAAGATCTGATTCCCGGGACTTCTCTCAGAAAGGAACTAGCATTCTGGGGCTCAGGCCATACAAGGGCAGAACAGCTCTGGACTGACCCAGGTATACTTCTAGAGGAAGCTCTTTCACCTCTTACACTCTGTTTCCTTTTCTAGACTGTTCCTTCTGACCTAGTTTCTGGAGTGATCCTTTTTGGCCCTGGAATCTTATCACCATGATTGTTTTACATTTTTCTCCTCAGAGAACACTACTCCCTAGACCGTCTGAAAACCAGTCCCACAACGTGTGCTCCTTCTCCATCCTGTCTAACTCTCCCATAGCTGGTAAGTCTAGGCATCCATGGACTAGCTTTTCCTTCTTACTTGAGTATGTTTTGCCTTGTGACTGCCAGTGTTGGTTTCATGGCCATTTGAGTGACATTTCTAGCATACCTATTTTCATTGTATTAGCAAATACTAGTGTGCCCTGTGTGGTGGGTCCAGGAGCAGCAGTGGCTAGGGCTCTGCCAGTGGCTTCAGGGTTTCAAAGTTTGGCTCTGTTCTTGTTTGGCTACACTGCTGAGCTCAGTTCAGTGGAGGGTGTACTGTGCACTTCTGTCTATAGAGTCATGTCAGGAACTTTATGAAATAAATATACTATTCAATATCTGTAAATCCAGGCCCTGTTCTTTGAAATAAGCCTCAGAAAATGTGAGTTCTTTAATGAAACACATACTTTGTGATTTGACTTGATCAGTCATCTTATTTTGTTCCTTCTCATGGTTCTGGGGTCATACGTAGGGCAAATGCTGTACCACTGAGCTGTGTTCCCAGCACTCACCAGTTTTCTTGATTTTCACATTTCACATGTACTTGCAAGACTATCTGCTATTGATTGCTATTTTTCATGCTTATTTTTTAAATATTTTATTAATTTTTCAAGCAGAGAGAGAGAGAAAAAGAGAGAGAACATGCACCAGGGTCACCACCTTATGGGTACTGGGGAATTGAGCCAGGGGCCTTAGGCACTGGAGGCAAGTGCCTTAACCGCTGAGCCATCTCTCCAGCCCCCATGCTTACTTTTTAACTGCAGAAGACCGAAGATCTAGCAGGTTGAAACCCAATTGTACTAGCAGAGTTTGAACCCAAGATCTAGTGCACTGGCTGCCTCCAAGGTGTCTGTACCCCATTTGGGGGAGAAGGGACTTATTTCCCTTAAAGGGTCACTCCTAGGGAAGTCCAGTGTTGATTGCAGCCTTTGAGTAGCAGTGGTATCACCATGGCAGATCCTGGAGCTCCTCTGTTTGCTGGGGTCCTTGTGATATGACCTCTGATTCCCCAAATTAGCAAGTTTTTGGAGTGTTGAGTCGCTTGAGTACAATCCAAACTGTGTCTGTAAAGGAGACTCTCTACAGCCCCATCATACACTGTAGGGTCTGAACAAGAGGGCTGACATGTCTGCCTTTGTTTCTTCCTCACAGGGAGAGGCTGGTTCCGACCCATCCAATCTTCTTTGACCAAAGCAGCTCTATCTCGACCAATTGTACCCAAGGTCCTCCCATCCCAGACCACCAGTCATCTGGCTAGTAAGTCTTACCTGCATAGTGAATGCTACTGTGTGACGATGAAGTCTTTGTTATGTCTCATTACCTTTCAATGTCAAGTCTCTTGGCTTGTCCCTGGAGTGAGGGGTGAGAGTGATGCTGTCCTGAGGTCTTGGGGACATATCATGAGGTGTCATGGAGCATCAATTTCACATATCACTACTGTTGTCAGGTGCCATTGACTTAGCAGCTCAAAGTGCTGGTATCATCCCCGGAAGTCCAATGCCAGTTTTGGACACAGATAGCTCATCTGGCATCTCTCCACTGTCTTCAGAAGAGGCGACCACTTTGGGCTCCTCTGGCATCTCTCCATTGGCTTCAGAGGAGGTGACTACCATCTCTGGGCAAGATGCCACTGGCCCCCACCCAAATGGAGACCCCATACCTGCCATAGGGGTGAGTATATTCACTGACTTCTGGCAATGCTTCTGGAACCAGGTCATGACATGAGGGTTATACTGTACCCAGCCAAGGTTCAGTACCAAGGCCAAAGTGTGAACATGTACATGGAGCACAGAGTAAAAGAGGGGAGGGGACATCCTCATTGTGTGACATTGGAGAATCCAGACCTAAGAGATACATGGTGGTGTAGCTGTGAACCACAACTCATTAACCAATATCAGCCCATGAGTCCTGCTCATGGATTTTTGTTTGTGCACCTGGATGGGGAATAGTGTGGCCTTGACTACTCTTTCATCAAGTGCTCTATTTTCTTCACCTGCCTGAGAGGATAGGTAGGTGACCTTATGACTCCAGGTTCTGATGGCAAGGCCATCTTTTCCTGAGCCTTGAGTTCACTCTTAGAAGCAATAAGAGATTTTAAGTACAAAGTCCATACTTTATAAAGAATGGCCATCTAGAGGCTAGAGAGGTGGCTCAGTGGTTAAGGTACTTGCTACAAAGCCTAATGACCAGGGTTCAATTCCCCAGTACCCACATCAAGCTAGAAGTGGTACGTGCATCTAGTGTTCGTTTACAATGGCTAATACCCTGGTGTTCCCATATTCTAATTCATTCATTCATACTCTTTCTCTTCTCTTTGTCTCTCTCTGCTTGTAAATAAATAATAATACACAAAACTCCAGTAGGGGATGTGGCTCAGTGTTTAAAGACACTTCTTACAAAGCCTAGTGGACCAATTAGTTCCTCATTACTCACTTAAAGCCAGATGCAAAATACAGCACATGCATCTGGTATACATTTGGAGCAGCAACCCTATACATACACGTACACGTACGTCCAAATTTTTTAAAAAGGGCTATATGATGTTTTCAGTTTAGAACATACTTTGTTTCGGAACCTCTGTCTGTAGGGAGGTCAGGGCAACTAAGAGCAACTTTACTGTGGCACTTAGCCAGACTCATTATGTGTGCTTCCCTAAATGGCCTTCCTACTGTTCTTCCAGGGCACAAGTGACCCATTTATCAGCATCCCACCAAGGCCAGAGCAGGAGCCAGTGACAGATGGTTTCCAGGTAGAGTGCACTTTGGGGCTGCAGTGTCTACCCTCCTTAAGCATGTAGACCATGGTGCTCAGCAACTTTGTTGTTTTTCTCCTACCTTTCCTACTGCCTGTTTAATGAATGAACCTGGCTATCCCTGGCTCCAGCTCCTTTCAGACCCACGAATGAAAGAATTGGGGTTTCTGAGCTAGGGAACAGGGAGTGTCAGCTGTTGATTCTCTCAGCATTGTTCTCCACCTGGGTGTCACTAGTGAAAGCAGCTCCACCCCAATTTGGCCTGGCTTTCTTTTGAAGAAATGGCTTCCCTGAGTATGTTCCTTCCTTGGGAGGATGGAGGACTCTTGTATCCATTGCAGCTGCTAAGCTGGAGACTGGGGCTGTGCTCATTGTTTCAAGAGCTGATTGGCACTTTGTGTCTAAACAGTATTTGTCAACTTCTTGACAGGGATCATCTGTACTCTCCTTGCCTGAGCCACTTAAAACGCCTCTTCAAAATGGCCTTTCTACACCTCTGCCCTCATCAGGGAGCTCCAACACCAGACTGTCCCCACCCAATGTTTCTGCACTGCTGGACATATCCCTCCCTGGCCCACCTGAGGATGTTCTTTCACAGGGAGAACCTGCCACACATATCAGCGACTCCATCATTGAGATTGCCATCAGCTCTGGCCAGTATGGTACGTGCAGGTGGCATTGTACTCCCTTCCTGCGACCAGGTTTGCAGCATGATGGGCAAACAGGCTTGTCCTAAGGGGGCCTGATCTGCCTGAGTATATGCCAAATGTTGTAGCAAAGTTCCAGTAGAGTTTTCATTTTTGAGCACCAAATACCTGCCACTACAAGTTGGGGATGCCAGTAGTGTAGCTGGATTACACCTGAGCTGGAGACAAGAACAGGGATCCCCTCTGCCATCTGGGGATCACTTTTCTGATTGTGCTGCTAGAAGGAAAGCCACTCTCTGTGATGGTCCTCATAGTGGCATTAGTTTGGCTGTTGCTGGTGATTCAGGCTGTGAACTCACATTAGACAGACATGAATTTACAGCCTTTTATCATTGCCTTGGAAAGGCTCCTGTTGTATTTTAGTTTAATTTTTCTCAGCAGAAGATTGGGAGCAGTATATGCACCATGGAGACGTTTGCGTGACTTTTTGGGCATAGGGCCTGATCATGCCCTTCCTATAGCATGAGGGTACCCTGAAAGCTCTGAGGTCCTTCTCTCAGACTGTTGCTATACCTCTGGTATGAGCCCAGTGGGCCCTAGGCCTCCTAGGTTCAGTAGTGCATAGCCCCTGCCTCCACTGCTTTCTTTCTGGGGGCTTGGGGAAACATCTATGACCTAAGATTTTGGTTGACAGGTGAAGGAGTCCCTCTTTCTCCAGCAAAACTAAATGGCAGCGACAGCTCCAAGAGTCTTCCCTCTCCATCCAGCAGTCCTCAGCCCAACTGGATTGCCTCTCCCACTCATGACCCCCAGTGGTATCCCAGTGACTCCACAGACTCTTCACTGAGCAGCTTATTTGGTGAGTTTTTGGGGAGGGATCTCCTTTCTAAGGCCAGTAAGGAGGAATCTGGAAGATACTACATTCTAAGTCCCCTGGCCAGGCATGTGCTAAGATTACTGGTTTTTTGTTTCTCAAGTATTAATTTCTGAATTAACTTTTGTTAGGTATAACTTACATATAGAAAAATGCACAGACTACAAGCTTGAAGGCCCTGGGAACCTATAACCTCATGGAGATAAGAGCATTTGAGTCACCGACATGGTTCTTGGTGCCCTCTCCAGTCCATTCAGCTAGCACAACCCCTCCCAACAGGGCTCCTGTAGGTCTTGGTCAAGATGGAAGACACAGGCCATCTTTCTTACAGGCCTACTTACTTTTGTAGCCAGTTAAGATTCCAATGTAGGTGTTGTAGCTGTATTGTAGTACATTTTCATTACAAATGGGAGAGTCCTAGTATGTCTGCCTTCCCTCTACCTGTTTGCTCTTTCATTGTGGGTGTTAGTGTGAAGGAAGAGGTATGCCAGAAAAGTACACATTGTCTGGGGTTGCTTGCATAGGAAGAATTCCCATTGGTATGTCTACCATTTGGACCCTGGAGTGGTGACCCTGTGGAGTTGGTCACTGTGACAGGTAGCTCCATAAAAAAGTGTTTTGGATCCTGGCGTGGTGGTGTACACCTTTAATCCCAGCACTCAGGAGGAAGAGATAGGAGGATTGCTAGGAGTTCAAGGCCACCCTGACACTACATAGTGAATTCCAGATCAGCCTGGGTTAGAGTGAGAACCTATCTTGAAAAAACAAAAAATAACAACAACAAAAAAGTATTCTGGGGTCTGGAGAGATGGTTCAGCGGTTAATGTGCTTGCCTAAAAAGCCTAATGACCCAGGTTTCTATTACCCAGTACCCTCATAAAGCCAGATGCACAAAGTGGTGCATGCATCTGGAGGCCCTGGCACACCCATTCTTTTTTTGTCTCTTTTCCTTCTCTTCCCTCTCTCTCCCTTCTCCCCTCCCCCCTCTCTCTTGAAGAAAAAAAAAGTGTTCTGTGAACTTGTAACCATCCTGGGCAGGAGAGAAGATATTTTAAAGACACTTGTGAAACAAAGGGCCCAAAGAAATTGAAAGCGCTCTCAGAATCTCATTCTAGGGGAAAAAGAAAGGTTGAAGCCCTGGTTCCAGCCCAGAGGAGGAACTTAATCTCCCATGAGGAGATCTCACACAGTTCTGAAAACTTAAATCAGACTACCTTGCATAATGGACTGGAGCTGAGATAATGATAGGTCAGTGATGGCAGGATCACACCTTGGCCAAGACTGCATGGCCTACCTTTTACCTCATGTCAGTACTCTGAAGATGGACCTCTATTAGTCCCTTTTCCCAGTGTGGTCACAGTGAACAAATCTCCTTTCTTTGATTTTCACTATTACTTGTGTCTTTAAATGGTATATTGTGAACAGTTAGCCAACTTTAGTCTGTTGGGACTGCCAGGGCTTGGGTTTTGACCCTAAAAATTCTGGTAACAAATTTGATTGTCCTCTACAGTGAACAACATGCCTAGTGGTCCAGAAGGACTGGAACAAGTAAGAAATGGAGGAAGCCAGCTCCCTTCCAGTGATTCTGTCATCACAACTAATAATGCAGACACGTTTCACCTGCAATTCCTAAGAAGTTAGGAAACCATTTAGGGACCATCAGAGGGACTTGCCACAGAAATTAAGAGCAGTGTTGTGGGCTTTTAGAAAATGACATGAGTGTACACTGACCTCATAACATGAAGCAAGCCAGTCACAGTACAGTGATGCTATCTGTGGCCTGATGTAGATGTAAGGATGGAGATCTAAAGGGGCCTACCCAGGCTTAGGACCCTTGTGTCTGACTCAATCTTCTCTCTGCAGCCAGCTTCATCTCCCCAGAGAAGAGCCGGAAGATGTTGCCAACTACTGTTGGGGCCAACAGTGGCACTTCCTTGCTTGGCCCCAGCTTGTTGGATGGAAACTCGCGGGACTCTTTTGTGTCAAGGTCTCTGGCTGATGTTGCAGAGGTAAGTTGCATACACCTAAACTTTATTGTCAAGCCCATTTTGGAGGTTGTGGGTCCCTTCTGATACAAAGTGGATCATGAGAACTGCTCAACAGGAGAGGGTGTCAAGTGAAACTCAGAAGTCTTTGATCTCTAAGATCTGGCAGTACTGGGTCAGCTGGTGGCCAACAGCACTGAGTAGCAACTGGTCCCTGACAGCCTTAGAACCTGGGAAGCCAGGGGGTCAGAGTGGAAAGCCAGGTCTTCCAAGGCAGGCAGAATGCAGTTGGATCTCATCACCTCCTTCCCTCGCTATGTGACCTTGGCTGCTTTTTTGGTTTCCTTGGTGCATTGCTATGTGGAGGTTAGAAGTGATTTTGTCATCATTTTTCCTGCTCTGGCTGCAGGGGAGCTTGGAAAACAGGTTCTACAGAAGAGCAATGTCCTTTTCCTTCCTCTACCCCTATCTTTCCCATATTTGGGCAGTGACAGTAGGAGTCACCAATTTATGGCAGGTACCTAATGCCATTGTGGAGCTTCCCTTGTCCTTGGCTAGACTGCCTGTCCCTGCATCCACCCAGGTGTCCTCAGGTTGTTCACGATTGTCTGTGGCCAGTTAGGCATGCAAGAGCAGTGCTGGCTGGAGGGAAGAGGGCAATTACGGTGTCACATGCAGCGAAATTGGTCAAAACACCACAAGGGGAGGACCTGGAAGAACATCAACCTATTTCCCTGGGATGTTGATAGTTATGAAATGAGAGTTTTGTTGTCAGTTAAGGGAGAACAGGGGTTTAAAAATAATGTGAGGCATGTTGGTGCATACCTACAATCCCAGTCCTTGGAAGAGTAAGGCAGGAGGATTGCTTCTGGTTTGCCTAGACTACAGAGAGAGTTCCAGGCCAGCTTTAGCTTAAAAATAAACAAAAACTAAACTAAACAATAAAAGAAGGCACTGCTGTTTGACTTAGACTCCTCAGTTTCTCACTATCCTAATGTGGATTTTTTGTTTGTTTGTTTTTTTGTTTTTTGTTTTTCGAGGTAGGGTCTCACTCTAGTCCAGACTGACCTGGAATTCACTATGTAGTCTCAGGGTGGCCTTGAACTCATGGCGATCCTCCTACCTCTGCCTCCCGAGTGCTGGGATTAAAGGCGTGTGCCACCATGCCCGGCCCTAATGTGGATTTTTAATAAATATTTTTATTTATTTTTGAGGAGAGAGAACAGGCAAGCTAAGGCTTCACACTGCTGCAAACAAACTCCAGATGCATGCTACACTTTATGCATCTGGCTTTTAGATGCATAATCTAAAATTAATCCAGCTGACCTGAAACTCTTTGTACCCAAGCTAGCCTTGAACTCATTGAGATTTTCCTATTTCAGCTGAGTGCTGGCATTATAGGAAAGAGCCAACATGCCCAGCTTGATGATTTTCTGGTTTTGTTGCCCTCCTTCACCATCTGTGACAGAAGTATCATAGTTAATGGTCCCAGTCTTGCACAAGTCTTATGCAGGTAATAACAGCTGCTGTGAGGTCATGAATGCAACTATCACTTCATGTCCAGAACAGTTTTCCAAAGCATTCCTTCCCATCTTCTGGCTCTTACATTCTTTCTGCCCCCTTTTCCACAATGTTCTCTAAGCTTTGGCAGATGTGATAAAGACATCTTCTTCAGCACTTCATACTCAACAGTCACTATTCTCATTTGCTGTACTTTTTGAGAACAGGTTTCAATTTGTTCAAATTTCCAACAATAAGTGTAGAATTGAGTTTCTGCCTAGATCTGCTTCTGGATTTCTAAAGGCTTCTCAATATTGTGTCGTGTAGCTCACTGACAGATGTACATTCAGGATCCACCATGTAGCCATACCACTAAGTCAATGTGGACAAAGCAAAGGCCCCTGTCCTTATGAGGCTTCCATCCTAGTGGAAGAGGCAGACAGTAAGCACTGAGGATGGATAAGTCCGACATGGACTTGTCCACAGGATGGTCCTAACACCTGAGACCCCACAAGTCCCTGTGCTCCTCTCAGTTGACCTTTCTGCCTCTTTTCATGAGTGTTCTTTATCCTTGCTCTCTAATGGTCTTTACACTTGTTACTTCTTGTTTTTTCAAGGCAGGGTCTCATTTTTTGCTTATACTGACCTAGATCTCACTCTGTAGTCCAGGTTTCTTAGAACTCAAAATCCCCCTTACTCTGCCTCCTGAGTGCTGTGACTATAGGTGAGCACCATCATGCTTAGCTTGTTTCTTCTTTGATGAGATTGTTCTTTTCACACATGTTCATGAGCATTGCTCCTCCATTGTCAGATCCTGATGCCTTGGAGACTGTCCTCTGGTTCCATCTGCCTGGATTACTCTTCTAGTTTCCTTCAGGCTCCTCTTTGATCTCTCTCTGTTTAAAAATATTTAATTTATTTTCAAGGAGATAGGGAGAAAGAATAGGTGTTCCAGGATCTTTAGCCATTGCAACTCCAGATGTATGTGCCACTTTGTGCATCTTGCTTTACATAGGTACTCATTGAACTCGGGTGGTTAGGTTTTACAGGCAGGTGCCTTAACTGCTGAGTCATCTCTCCAGATCCTGTTTGATCTCTTATAACTGTTGGCCTGTCTGTGGACCATCTCCCCCACGAGGCACTAATCCACGTAGCCAGACTGGTTATGTTCCCTGGAAGTTCCCTATGAACATGTGCAGTGTGTGCTCAGAACACAAGAGGATTCTGAAATGTTCTGTAGTGCATGCACTGAGCTTCTTCCATTGACATCCTGCCTTGGATGCCAAGTGTTTACAGTCTGGATGGCAGGCCGGCCTCAATTAATGTGGTCTTCTTGTCCCCTGTCCTACAGGTTGTGGATTCTCAGCTGGTGTGCATGATGAATGAGAACAGTATCGACTACATATCTCGGTTCAATGACCTGGCCCAGGAGCTTTCCATCAGTGAACCTGGCCGCCGGGAAGTTCTGTTCGACAGTGGTGGAGGTGGCCCCCCTGTTGGTGACCTATCCCAGTGACTTTTTTATGATGAGGGCATCCTGGAAGCTACAGGAGGGCTGTGGGGCTGGCTCATGGATCCCTCTTCAGAGTAGAGAAAGTCATACGAAGTCTCTAGATAATGGTAGTGAGCAGGGAACCTCTGTCAAGCAGGCTGTGCAGTCCCTGTGGGTGATTTGTCACAGAGCCTATCCCAAAAGGCAGGGGCCTTAACCTCCTAGGAGTCCAGGAAAAGCTCGCAGATTGCTGTGGTGTGGATCCCTTCCTTGCCATGCTGGAGCCTGCATGGCAATCCCACCTGTGCATTCATGTGGTAGGCCTTCCAGAGGGTCTCCTCCCTACAGAAGACAAGCCTAACAGCTGTGTGCAGGGAGACTGCACAGCTGCTGCTGCTCTTTTTGTGATATCCCTCAACCCTGGCTGCTCTGTGATGATGCTCCTGCTTGGTGACTACAATCGAGTCTGAACACTTCCTGGATGCCCTGTCCATGAGACAGAGAAGGTTCCAGGGCAGTGTAACCAGTGCCATCTCTCCTGACCCTCACCTAGTGTTTCCCCCATCCAGAAGCTTTGTTCTGCCTGGCATGACAAGGGGGAAAGAAATCATGTCTTACACAGGTTGCATGGATGTTTTATGTTCTGCAAAGCTGGTGGATTTCTTGGGTTTTAAGAGTTACAAGACCCAGAAAAGGAAAAGCAAGAATCCTGCTTTGGTGGCTTCCTTCCTGTGTCTTGCTGCCAGTTCCAGGTGACCTGAGAAATTGTTTTGTTTTGTGTTTTTTTTTTCCCTACCGGGATAACCTCTAACCACTGCTTTGGCTACAGATAGGACTTTCCAGTTTTTTTTTTTTTTTTTTTTTTTTTTTTTTTTTTTTTTTTTTTTTTTTTTTTTTTTTTTTTTTTTTTTTTTTTTTTTTTTGTAATTTTTTTTATTTTTTGGTTTTTCGAGGTAGGGTCTTACTCTAGCCCAGGCTGACCTGGAATTCACTATGTAGTCTCAGGGTAGCCTTGAACTCATGGTGATCCTCCTACCTCTGCCTCTCTAGTGCTGGGATTAAAGGCGTGCCCCACCATGCCTGGCTCCAGTTATGTTCTTGAATTTTTTGTTACTGCTAATGTCTTAGGCAGACAAGGAAGGCTTCCTCTTCAGAGCCTATTCTTAGATAAGCACCTCCCAACTAACTATGCCTGATTAAGTTGCTTGAAAATACTTTTGCCCCATGCTGCCTGTCTTGTTCTGGAGCCCAAGCAGGGTTGGGTGTCAGAGTGTGGTCAGAATGCACCCATTCTGTTGCCTTTTGGTGGCTCCCTCCTGGAGACACAATGGCCAGAAGTCATGACAGCAGGTGTCCCAGAAGGATGCAAATGAGGGCTTGTTTCCCCCTCCCTTGACCTCAGCTGCTCCAAGCACAGAGTCACCTGCCAGGAGCCTTGGTGTGGTGCCAGGTAAACCAATACCTGCATCACCTTTTTGCTACACACTCCACCTAGGGGCTCTGTCCAACCTGTCCTTTCTGACCCCTGAACATGCTGTCTTCTCTGCTTTCCACTTCTGCTCTCTTGCCCCTTCTTGCACAGTAGCCTGTATACCCAGCCCTGACCCTCCACCCCAAACTGGCTTCTCCCAATTTTCAGTGTAGAAGTGGGAGGAAAGCTCTCGTGGTATACTGGACCTTATCTCAGTGGCTGCTGCACATCCTACAGACTGAAGACTTCATCAGAGGCATGGAGAGGATGGCTGCTTGGGTACCAGCTTCCTGCACTGGTGCCTTTGAGGAAGCTCCTCTCCTAGATCCTGACACAGTCTGTGCACAGACCCCTGGGGCTGGTAAATGTCCCAGAGCTCTGGAGGGATGAAGAGAGCAGCACATAATGCTGAGTCAGGACAGACTGCAATGTGGGAGTCAGGGTGTCTCCACCCCAGCACACACTTTGAGCGTTGTCTTACTGAGCTGAAGATTATGTAGATCTTAGGTGTGCAACAGGTTAGAACCCCAGACTGAGTTTGGGCCATGGCTGGCTGCCTTTCACAGTCAAGAAGGGATGCTTGGAATAGCACCCTTGGAACACTATCCATCCAGGTGGGCGTGTACACCATGCCAGGCAGTCAGCTGATTTTCATCAGGTAACACCTGGTACCCATTGCCCTATGACTTCTGAAAGGAACCGAACTATGGAGATCTAGGCTCTGTATGTCAGTACCTCTGCTGTAACCCCCCCCCCCCAAGACTGCTTTGGGGAGCACAGATTGTAGCCTTTGTCACACAGCAGCAGACAGATAGGATATAGTGGACTGACTTGGCTACTCTTAACAGATAGGTAATACACAGTTGTTCATTGTGTCGAGGTAGCTGAGATTTGGTGGATGCCACCTCTCCCAATTTATATCAAATATATGCAGACACAGGAAACTGATTTCAAAAGACCCAGCATCAATGCCTCCCAGGCCCTCTGTCTCGTCTTCAGACTTTGCCTTTCCAGTGCAGTGGTAATGTTCATGTGCACCTGGGCTTCCTTTATGCATGGAAGCCTGGTGTGATTGTGTTGAGATCAGTTTTTTAGAAATATTTTTCCTAATCCCTTTACTTTTATCTGCAGTCATTTTGCTGATTCATCTTTTCAAAAGATTGGTGCTTGGCCTACATTCTTGATTGTGAACTTACAATGAGAGCATTTCATCCTATGGAAGATGCTCAGGCAAGTTGGAGTTCATATATCCTGTAGGGGCAGGATACTTGCTCAGGGAGTGGGGTCTTTGAGGACACTTCATCATTCAGCCTGCTTTCCCCACACTTCTTGTTCATTCCTCTGGCCTTGCTGCTGAGGCGGCCCCATTTAATAACATTTTTAACTAGATCACACTACTAGAAACTGGTGGAAACAAGTGACGAGGGAAACATTTAAACAAGTTTGTGATGTACTCATGAGAAAATGTCGCACTTTGTCTTAATGAAATAAAGGCCAGGCTTGATGGTGCACACCTTTTAATCTCAGCATTGAGGAGGCCGAGGTGGATCACCATGAGTTCCATACCAGGCTAGAGCTACAGAGTGAGTTCCAAGTCAGTCTGGGCCAGTAAGACCCTGCCTTGGAAAAAAAATAAGGGAAAAAAAGGGGAGGATTAAAAAGTTAGACATACACATTTAAAAACAAACAGAAAAAAAAAAAAGTACACCTTTCCAGCTGCCAGAGCTCCCAGTAACTCAACCCTTGGGAGATCAGCCCAGTTTGGAAGCACTGCACCAGCCATCTCTTACTAGCTAATGGGATCACTGGCTGGGGCTTACAGCAGCAGAACTCAGTGCTGCTTGCTTTGATAATCGTTAAGCCATATCATCTAAGGTTTCCGGCTTGAGATGTGAATTTGTTTTATAGACTATAAATATACAGTGTATGTATAATGCAGAATGCCCGTCCTTCTGATTATTTTTTGTACCATATGTAAATTATATTATTTATTCTTTACCAATTTTGGGAATAAAAGGTGTTTTGGTTATTTAATAAAAAGCTGTTAAACTTCTGTTTAAATTTCCAGTTCAACTTGTAAATGTTTTTATTGTGCATAAATACATACTAATACTTGATCTAATGGTTGTCTTTTGTGACTGCTTTTAATGCCAGTGTGCTAGGGGTAGATAGGCGGGGCTAGGGCGCAACCCGCGAGTTTACAAGTATTCCATGCTCAGCCTGTGCGTTCAGACGGGTGGGGCTCAGGGCCATAGGTGAGTCCAGTGAGCCTTGAGAGTAGACTGGTGCCAAGGCCCCCGGTTTCCTGATGGTTGAGGGCAAAAAGGTGGAAGTCAGACAGGCAGAGCTTCGGTTCTGGGCGCGGCCTTCGCTGCGCGGCGCTCGGGCTTCCTCTTGAGGGCGCTGAAACACGCAGGAGCGCCTCGGGCATCCGTCGGGCTGCAAGCGCGGGGTCTTACTGCAGGGACGCGCCGGGCGAACTGCGGACCAATGCTCGCTCCCTTAGCCCTGACGGGCAGCTGCTTCGACCAATCAGCTGAGAGCGCGACGCCGGCCGGTCTAAACCTCTCCCTCTAGTAAGGGGCAGGGGAGAGGGGCGGAGCCGGTCTCGGGGTAAGCTGCGGAGCTGTGATTGGCGTGGGTGGCGTCCAACGGGCGCGGGCGACTCTTGGGTACCTGCGCAAGGCCGAGCGGGAACCTCTACGCGGCGACTGAGGCGGCTCAGGGCTTGGCCGACATGTTCCAGGGCGCGGACGGCGAGGCTGGCCGGTCAGGTTCCAGGTACGCGGGTCGTGGCCGGGGGGCCGGTTGGGCCGGAGCCGCGGCCACGTGGCGGGCGGGAAGCGCACCGACGACACCCTACGCGGTGGGTGACGCCGGCGGCTCCTCTCAGGTACTGAGCCCGAACCCCGGTGTCCTGGAAGGCTGCGGGGCCGGCGGTGGGGCGGGGACGCGCGTCTCCGCACGGTCACCGGCTCCGAGCGCCGCATGGCCTCGGCTCGGGCGCGAACTCTCTGGAACGTGGTTGAATGGAGGCAGCCGTCGCCCTCCTGACCCACGACTAGGTGTCCACTGCTGGCCGGTCCTCGTGTCTGGATCGGTACTGACGGGGTGGGGCGCTTGATAGCGCAGGCCCGCCCGCCGGTCCAGCCTCGCGGGGAACCTCTCCTGGCGCTAAGCTGGGCTGAGCTACAGAAGTTAGCCGCAGAGTAGGCGGGCGTCCTTGGAAGAGGATGCGAGGAGGAGGAAACCCGTTCCTTGAATCCGTTCATTGAATGAAAAGCATAATTGGAAAAGAAAAATCAGAATCGGAAGCTGTGCTATGAATGGTACCTTCAGGAGTCGGAGGTTAGATGGCACCTTGCCAGACTGATGCCTCCTGATACCTCGATTTTGCCTATAACTTTAAAAACTCCTGCAGGTTTTTCTCTTGAGACCTTTGCATCTTTCGTTTCCCTGCTAAGGGTATCTTGTGCAGAGTGTTTTTTTGTTTTTTTTCTTTTTTTCCCAGAGTGGTTTTGATCCGGAAAAGCATGATGCTATAGCTGTCACCCATCTAAAAGCTTTTAAACCGTCCAAGTCTCTTTCTCATAGCTTCTCTCCCAAGGTGGACAGTCCACAGAAGTTCTTCTGAAACTCCACTTTGGAGGAGGCAGGGCCACTGGTGTTGAGACCATCCAAGTGATTGTGGCTTTTGTTTTCTCTGCCTCTCCAGTGCCACAAGCCCACTTGAGCTGTGTGGGCTTTTCTTTTTTGGTATGTTCTCTTGTACATTTTGAATATGTTTACTGAAAATAATATTTAAGAGGTACTATAAAATTTTATAGGAGAGCATTGCAATATACCCCCACACTGAAAATTGGATCCCTCCATCCTGTTGGTGCCATTGTGGTAACTGCTGCTTGTTCCAGAAGGCCACACTGTGCCATTGTTGTGGGCCCTATTTTTATTGAAAGGCCTATTGAACTCTTAGTCCCATTTGTGAGACCCTGCTGGGGTAGGCTTTGAAACTTGCATGTCTGTCTCAAAGCTTGTGGCTATGAAGCTTGTGCTTGCCCCATTGTCTTTATGATGAAGACCACTGCAGCTACTGCCAGGCCTCAGTACCATTCTCTCTGTCCAAACTGGTTGGGCATTACTTTGTTTTCTGTGCTTGCTTTCAAATAAAATTCAGAAATATACACAAAACATTTCTAAATCCATCATTTCCACCCAATATTAGCGTTTAATTTCAAATACCAGCTACCTTTCTGTCACATTACTTACATGGAACACAAGCCATATACATTCAGATCTGGCTTTCCTGCTAAATCTGGAGCATTTGCTGCTATTCATCTTTTTTCTTTTTTCTTTTCTTTTTTTTTTTTTTTTTTTTTTTTTTTTTTTTTTTTTTTTTTTTTTTTTTTTTTTTTTTTTTGTTTTGTTTTCAAGGTAGGGTCTCATTCTAGCCCAGACTGACCTGGAATTCACTATGTAGTCTCAGGGTGGCCATGGATTTATGGTGATCCTCCTACCTCTGCCTCCCAAGTTCTGGGATTAAAGGCGTGCGCAGTCATGCCTGGCCTATTCATCTTTTTTTATGTACAGGTTCTAGTGTAAGAGTGCCAGTGGGTACACTGGGAAGATGAGTATAGAATGAGGATCTGCCAAAAACTTGATGGGATATGATACCCTGCAGGACCTTGAGGATTTCAGAGACAAACCTATCTTTCAAATAAGTTGAAAATGTGTAAAGCATTACATATGCACACTTGTAATCCCAGCACTTGGGAGGTGGAGACAGGAGAATTAGGAGTTCAAGACCATCCTGATCATACAGGTCAAGGGCAGCCTGTGCTATGTGAGATCCTGACTCAACCTTCCCTGAAGAAAAAAAGAGGGGGGTGCTTGCCTTTAATCTCAGCACTTGGGAGGCTGAGGTAGGAAGATAGCTAAATGAGTTCAAGGCCACCCTGAGACTATATAGTAAATTCCAGGTCAGCCTGGACTAGAATGAGACCCTACCTCAAAAAAACAAAAAGAAAATGAATAAAATAGGAATTTTAACTTAAGAAACTTGATGGTGAGTTCCATTCCATTCTAAAGATTGTAAATCTTTTTTTCCAAGAAAAGTAATAAGAATGACCAAAACTATGTAGTTGGGAAATGGCCACTGAAATCAGATAACCTTATTTTGTCCAACAACATACCTGACCTTAGATTTGATTTTTTTTTTTGTTCGTTTTCTCTCTGGAGGTAAGGTCTCACTCTGTAATCCCAGGCTGGCCTGGAACGTCCATCAATACTCCTACCTCGCCGCGTGTGGTGGTGCACGCCTTTAATCCCAGCACTTGGGAGGTAGAGGTAGGAGGATCGCCATGAGTTCAAGGCCACCCTGAGGCTACATAGTGAATTCCAGGTCAGCCTGAACTAGAGTGAGACCCTACCTCGAAAAACCAAAAAAAAAAAAAAAAAAAAAAAAACCTACCTCTGCCTCCCAAGTGTTGAGATTAAAGGTGTGCCACCATGCACAGACCTAAGATCTTGTTAAGCTCTTTTCTAACATAAGTTGGTTATTGGTTATTCAGACATTTTTTTTCCCCCCAAACAGAACTTTTCCTCATTCATAAAACTCATCAGGAATGGTAACTGCTGACCAGGCAAGATTAGCACATCCGCTTTCCCCTTCCTTCCTCCCAAGCAGACAGGCCTGGCTCTAGTTCAAAAGCCTGCCAATGTGTGCCTGGCATCTGTGGCTCTGTTTGGTGTGGTTGGTGCATTGTCTGTTCAGGTGCTTTAGCACT